>JFZS01000417.1:0-18753 GCA_000709145.1 Balansia obtecta B249 | reverse complement strand
ATGTCCCGGATAAGGATCCTCCTGGGAAATGAGGGAAGAAAGGTGACTCCGCTGGGGAGGAACAGAATAGAGAATAGCTGACGATTACGCTTGCAGACGGAACGAAGCGAATGACGTCTCTCAGGTCTCTCAGGCCAGTTCCTCCACCGCCAGAACCCAAAACCTAAAATTGAGTTTGATATTATACCGAAATGAGAGGGCGCAGAGGGCGCCGGCCAAGAATCGGCACGGCGTCAACAACAAGTGAATGTGTGCCTTGATTCCCGCGCAAGAAGGGCCACCTCCTCTCCCACAGATTTTTTTTTTTTTAAAAAAAAAAGGAAAAAAAAAAAGGAAAAATCCAAAAGGAGGGTTCATCTCTCAATGGAGGAAAAACTGCATAACCCGACGCCGCTCTACTGTCCCAGCTGAATGTCGCCCTCGCTTCACTAGTGGCTGATCTTTTGACTTTCTGCTAAATTTAGGCGCGAGCCAACCATTCCATTCCTATTCAGTTCATTCTGGCAGCACGAGGACAAGCGGGGACAGAGAAAGAGGACAGAGAGGCATGAGAGGAGGGCCCTGCCGCCCTGCCACCCTGCATGCTAGCGCCTTCTCTTCTTCATGGTCGAGTAGCCAAATTTGGATGGGGACCCGTGATTGGCCAGCTCTTGCCGCCAGGCTTATGGCCGTGGCTATATTTAGGATCACCCGGCCTAGTTGCAGAAGGGCTTGTCAGAGCGCGGCGCTGCGCCCCACTTCCTGTCCCATGATTGAGCGGACCCCAAGACTCAGGCCTTGGCGACCCTCTTTGGCGGACGCTGCGGCGCTCCATTGGCTCTGGGCTCTGGGGTGCGTTTCGAAGCTGCTGTCGCTGCCCAGGGAACGAAGAGAAGAGCAGTTGGCTGGGCAAGGGCATTCTGTAAGGCGAGGCCATCATCTGATTGCATGACAAGCGTACTCATGGTGCCTTGAGAGGCAGATGAACGATACAAATGACCCAAATGACGGGAGGGACCCATGGACATACAACCACCTTGAGCCGGTGCAGTAGGAGCGGTGGGTCTTGAGTTGTACCTGTGGGAGACTGGGTACATGGGCTGGTACTCAGGTAGGTGCGTTAGGCTAGGTAGGTATTGCCGGCTGGGACCTGACTGATACATACTTGACAGTTGCTGGACGCTAATTAGCGCTTGACACTCGGCACTCACCCACGACGGGCCCTCCTCTCCTCTCTCCTCCCCTCCGCCACCCCCTACTGCCCTGCTGCCCTCCTTCCTCAGCTGTTGCGGCGCAGTTGCCAAGGGTGTCAACCAAGTGGCACCTCAATTGCCACCCACCAGATACCAGATCTAATAACTCATCCAGTTTCGATTCCCAGCGACCAGACCAATGCTTGGCTTCCCGCTCTTGTTGTCCATCCCCAATCCTCCCCTGTGCCATCCATATCCCTCACACTCACAATCATTGTGGTCTACGCCGTTGTCTGTCGGCTTCTGATTCGACCCGACTTCTTGATAGACGGACAGACGGACAGCCGGACCATGCTTCGGTGGTGAAGACGACGGAGCCTCCAACCTCCCCCCCTCCCCCCCCCCCTTCCTTCCTTCCCCGTCCCCCTACTGCGAAACCTGGCCTCGGTTCTTCTGCGTATTAAGCGCTGGTCTCACTGTCTCACCTCACAAGTTGGGTCCTCATCCCTTCTTCTCCCTCCCTTCCCGCCTGCTCGGTTCGACGACAACAACATTCGGGGTCAGGACACGCCTTTTTTCTCTAGCCTCGCCCTTCGTGCCTGGCCATCGTACATTAATTCATCTTCATCTTCACCTTCCCAGTTGAACATCGCTGTCGCGACGACCAACTCGAACGCATTTGCTCGCGGGGAGTATCTCACCGGCCGCGGCACGGCCTTGACTCTGACCAGCCACGGACTGGTTTTGCAAACGGTGCAACAATTTATTGGATTCAGCAGTGCTGTCCAGAATCGTTCGAAACTCCTCGACCGAACCGTTTGCGAATTACGCTCCTTAAGCCCGATCTTTATTCGTTCCTTTTTTTAATTCTCGACGCACTGATCGACAGCCAGCCTCTACCTTCACCATCAACTCGCACCAAACAGAGTGCGATTCCTGCCTTCGGCTGTGGTATTTTTTTTTTTATCACCAAAACTCAGAAGTCTGAATTCAGGTCTAGTGCTGCAGAAGATCATATCGTCGTTCGCCATCCCGAGCAACTGTTATCTTCCCACGCAAGCGGGCGAGGTGCAGCAACGGCAAAATTAGAGTTATCCCATCAAGAACATGGCGTCAGCTGCAGCCCGCCGCTTATACGAAGATCAAATACCACCGTTTATGTCAGTTTTCGATCTCGACGCCGAAACAATGGCCGATGTGGAAACCGTTACAGTCGTAGCCCCCAACATGATGGATATGGACGCCAAAGTTCCTGCTCTTACTGTCCCTTCTCAAGCGCCCAGGTTCCAGCAGGGCACTCTGCATCCCGACCCGACGCACAGGCATCATGATAGCACTTCCACGCGAATGTCAGAATCGACTGACTCATCTCCGACGACTACTTTCTCAACCACCGATTCGTCGCCACTCTCGGACCCTTCCCCTTCCTCTTCTCCTGACTCGCCAGTCAATCTGATTCCGTTGTATGACTATCCTTCCACCTCGTTTGTAAGCCAACCAAACACTACTCAGGGCAATATGCTCAGCATACCGGAAACGCGGACCTTGGCCCGTCCCATGACTTCGCCGGGCCCTCGAAAACCTCGAAACATGAAGGGACTGTCAATCCAACCATCATTATGTACCACCACCGCTTCAAAGTGCGTCGTGACCGAACCTTCTTCACCATCGTTCATCAAACCGACCATCCCTGCCATGAAGCGAAAGCCGAGCCAACTGAGTTTGAAAACGAATGCTTCAGACCTGGTCCTGAAGACAACTCTAGAGGTGCCGGCGTCTCCAGCGATGCCCCCAATCCTCCACCGTCGCGCGCTCAAACACTCGAGCTCCTCACCACACATGTTTTCTGCCTTGAAGTCGTCCACTTTCGGTCCGACTGGAGGAATGACGTTCCCAAAAGTCCTGGAAAGGAATGAGTCTGGCCTGTCAGAAGTCCTACGTCCTATGAAATCACGAACGACCATGGACGTGGAAGAATCAATAGTAGAGGAGGACTCTCCGATCAAGACTCAGATGGCTAATCGCAACGACTTTGAACCATTTCATGAGAGCGCCAATAACGAAGACCAGAAGTCTCCAGGTTATCCTGACGGACCGATCGCCATCTACGGCGACAATGTGTATCTCTATCTGGAGCCAACAGTGGACGAAGCATCGCAATTCGACGTGGTCATCAATGTGGCTCGAGAAGTCCGCAATCCATTCCAGGACGCAGAACAAAAGTCCACAAATCCACCAACCACTCCTGACGATAGCCCGATACCCGACACGGCTGCGACCACGGCTAGCTTTGCGACCGCCTTCGAGTTTCAGCCCTCTGAATACTCAGCTTCAGACACACCTACCACACCAAGACCGACTTCGCTCCGTGTCCCAGAGTACATTCATATCCCTTGGGACCACAATACTGACATTGCTCCGGATCTGCTGCACCTATGCGAGACTATTGAGAATCGGACAAAAATGGGGCAGAAGGTCCTGGTACACTGCCAGCAAGGGGCCAGTCGTTCTGCAAGTCTCATAATCGCTTACGGGCTCTATCAGTCGCCAGAGCTAAGCGTGAACGACGCGTACTACGCGGCACAAGCCAAAAGCCGCTGGATCAGTCCAAACATGAAGCTCATGTACTCTTTGCAGGATTTCCAGAAAGAGCTGTCAAAGAAAAGGTTACCATCTTCGTCAACGTACAGGCCACGTCCGGGACGGAGCCCAACCAAACACCGACTGACTCTTTCAGCGGATGCAATCGATATGGCGCCAAATGAACCACATACAGCCCCCTTACCAGGCCAAGAAGAAGAGCCGAATGGGGATGACTCACGCAGTCCGGCTGGAGGTGGGGGAAGATCAACGCCTAGCTCACAGGCAATATCGCCAGGTCCGGCATCAGCTCCTCTCAGCTACTCGTGGAAGGAGCACAGTGAAGACACAGAAATCGATTCCCCTTTCCCGGTGTCCGTCCAGCCCTCTCTATCTCCATCGCCTCTGCTGCCACAGCAACCGGAACACGGTCTACCGTTCTCTCCAAATCTTGCTTTGCCAACTCTACCGCCGTTCCCCTCTCTGCCAACCTTTATCGATCCCGAGGAAGCACCGAAGCGACCCAGAACGGGGTTGGGCAGACATGACTTTAGCTGTGGAGGACCTCGTCAGAGATGGCCAAGTCTTGGTTTGCAAGCATGCGAAGCACCAGCGGCGTTTTCAAGTTTTCCGCTACGAAAATTCCAGATTAGGACACCTACTGAGCCCCAAGACCGTGGACCCGTTGAAAGATCCGTCACAGTCAGCCCTTATCCTGACGACTCGGCGTTGCTCTCGCCTCGTGCTGAAACCATGACGGCAAATCCGCTGCACCAAGTTCCAGGAGTAGCAGGAATGCATTTTGTCGAGTCTCCACCGACGCCAACCGAAGGATTGTTTTCACCGCGACAATCTTCCTTTCGTCCGGAGCCGTTTTCCTTCTTCGGGCGGCTGATGAGGTTCGGCAGACCCCCACAAGCGGCAGACCCTCGGAGTCCGCCAACGAGGGGGGAGGCACCGATTCCACGGTCCATTGACGAAATTATCTGATTATTCTCCACTGTTATCTTTGCGCCTTTTACATATACTTTATAAGCCTAGTTAGTGCCTATGCCCGACCTCTTTACTGATGACGGCGCGGCGGATCATGGGGGCCATTTTGTTTTGTCCGTTTTTATTCCCACGACAGCTCAGTACAACAGCTGCATTGGTCATGGTGACCAAAACTTTTGCATAGCATTAGCAGGCGTTATCATCCCTTGTGTATAACAGGAGAGACAGAGTCGGGATAAACAAAACCAGACACAAAATGCAGGGCTATCTACAATCTTACTATTCACGACAATTTGCGACGACGGCTCTCGACGACCGGGTGGCGGTTTCATCACGCAATTTAAATAAAGGGGGAGCCGCACAAAACGGCAGTCCCGGCTCACTCTCGTCGTTCTTTTCGGGTCTTTTTTTCTTTCTGTAATTGACTGTATTATTTTCCTTGGCCTCTAGTTGTGCGACACACGCTAGGCACAGCGGTAACGGGGGCGTCTAGGTTCATGTTTACGATATGAGATGGACGATTGGAAGGCGCAAGATTTCAGGAAGACGTTACATCTTTTGGGGCTTGGTTTCTTTTTTTCTCCATTCCCATCATTCGCTTAATTTGCATCGGCCTATTTTTTTTTTTTTTTTTTTTTTTTTTGGATACAGTACTAGGACCTTTATCGGCACCGATATCGGTATTCTTCCTTTTGTCAAGCATGATGATGAAGCGAGTTTGGAGGGAGAATGGACTGGACTGGACTGGACTGGTTTAGCCACAAAACAAGGGTAGATGTTGCAGTTTGGGGTTCTTCTTTTTATTTCTTTTCGTTTTCTTCATTTGTTAAGGAAGCAGGACATACTTTATATCTCTTAGCATGAAGGTATTCCGGTACAGAAACTGAAGTAATAACTAAGCGTGACGTTGAAGTAATCTAATCAGTCTAGTCTATTTCCCCCCAAGTGTATGTTTGGTATCCCGACGATGCACCCGAATACTTACGCCATGCGCCGAGTAAAACAGTTCAGTCAGCCAGACGTCCCGGAGCGGCAAGCATAAAATGGCAAGGCATGTCCTCAGCCTATCTACACGGCGACCACGGCAAGCGGGGGGCCGCACAAGGCGAAAAAAAGATGTCGAAGTGGCAAATTGCGTTCTAAGCATTCTTCTTGGCGCCCCGGGCAGCCTCCTTGGCCATCTTCTCGCGGCGCGCGATGCCGGCCTCGAGGCCGATGCCGCCGAAGACGAGCCCGACGCCGAGCCACTGCATTTGCGTGAGGCGGTGGCCGAATGCGACGACGGAGAGGATCATGGTGAACATCTTGCGGGTTACGGTTACGGTGACGAGGAGGACGGATGAGAAGGTGGCGAGGGTGTAGACTTGTTTGTTAGCATGGGAGAAGGACGGGCGGCGGTCGATGTAATTAAGTGAAGGGGGCTCCTAAAAAAAAAAAAGAAAGAAAAGGAGAAAGAAGGAAAAGAAAATCCAGAAGAAGAAATAAAATAAAAGTAGAAAACAGGACCTACAGATAAAGACCTGACCGACAGCTCCACAGACGGCAAACCCAAGCACATCCTTCCACACAGCAGGATAGCGGCGCATAAAGTCCAGGGCAGAAGCCAGCTCGCCCGCATTCCCGCCGACAAGGTCCATGCCGAGCCAGCGGCCCAGGCCGGTGGCGACCAGATACGGGCTCAGCAAGAGGTACGAGCCGGTGACGAGGGTGCTCATCATGTTGTTGGCACACATCATCTGCGGGCCGCTGTAGGGGCGGAAGGTCTGGAAGATGTAGTCCTGGGTGCTGTTGGTCAGCCCGTCGAAGAGGAGGTTGATGGCGAGCAGGAGCAGGCCCCAGGCGAGGTTGGCGTCGGCGGCCTTCTTGTGCTTGCGGCCGGAGGAGTGGAGGGTGAAGACGGCGACGCCGGCGGTGACGGCGGCGACGACGAGGTACTTGTAGAGCGGGTAGCGCCTGCGGAAGACGGTGATGTGCAGGAGCATGACGGGGAGGAGCTTGCAGCTCTTGGCGAGGAGGAAGGTGATGTAGTCGATGTGGGCGAGGCTGGCGTAGCCGAAGGGGCTGGCGAGGCTGCTCGTCAGGGCGACGAGGGCGAGGGGGCCGAGGATGCGGGCCGAGGGGATGATGGGCGGCGGCGCGGAGGCGCCCTTTGTCGAGAGCACGAGGTAGACTGAGCCGACGGTCGCAGCGAAGAGGGACTGCACCGTGTTGAGGAAGACGGGGAAGTGCCATCGTTCGGGGCGTCCGGGGGGCCGTGTGGCGTCGTCGTGAGCTTCTCCTGGAGGTATGCCCAGGTCAAGCTTGATTATGCCATGGTTAGCCGAAAAAAAAAAGCAAAAGCGAGGCCGATCTCTTCACCCGACGACGTACAAAGAGGCGTAGATTCCTGCCACGGAGATGACGAGCTGTACCACGCCGGCCTCAGACCGCGCCTCCTGGGCAGCAGCCTGCGTTCGCGTTCCATCCCCATTGGCGTCGCGCTGCACGGGAACTCGTTTGATGCGCGCCATGGGGGACAAGTTCTGTTTTTTTTTTTTTTCTTTTCTTCGGCGAACCGCTTGGCAATGGGGTAGATGGATCGGTGCGTTAGCGCTTGGTGAGAGGGAGAGCTGGAAGGAGAGAAGTCAAAAGTTTGGGGAATGGAGAGGGAGGTCTCTTTCTTTGATTCTCCACTTTTCATTTTTTTTTTTTTCTTCCTGCGTGGTGCGGAATGGCCATGTTGGCTTCATCGGCTTTCGGCTGGTCCCGCCGAATCAGGTACGTGACGTGTTCGCTGCATAGGGCTACGCTTTGGTGACCTACGGCACTACCGGTGCCCCACACACCCTCGGCTGCTTAGGCAGGGTAAGCTGTAGCCAATTGGGGATTTTGGCTGCATGCATGCACGTCGCGCGTCGTGCCGAGTATTAATAGCATCGCACTACCTACCTGCCGCACAACGGGTCCGGCGCCGTCTCGCTCGCGTCAAGGGGCATCGTCATTGCGTACCGCAGTTTTGAATGCTTGACTTTCTTGGCAGACTAGGCGCGGCGTATCTAACGGACGCGATTATTGACGCTGCGCGACTTCGGCGCCACCGGTGACATGTCCTGTACCTGTGCCTGGGCGCAGGCTGTCGTCAAACGATTCCAGGTACTGCGCTGTGGGGCTTTCGCGTCATTGTCTTCCAAGGCTGAGAAGTGCTGGGATATCCGGAGAAGTGGGTCGGTGAGAGGTAATATTGTGGATCTGGGGCGGTGGCCAGATCGGGCCTAGCGTGGCTTCTACACTATACTCTGGACTTGATTACTGGATGATTTTATAGAGATGCTTGGCTGGGTGAGATGGACGCTTAACACGATGCGCGAAGCTAGTGACTTCGCACGCAGCTGGACTGTGACTGTAACTTTTCGTGGCTAATTAGCGGCTTACAGGGATCCTAGTCTAGACCCTTCTTACATGATTGTCTAAAGCACGCAGTGTCTTAGGATAACCCTGCCATGTACGGATAGGTTGATTATACTTATATACAGGGAGTTTGTAACACCATTAGGCTTATATTGCCATGAAAGCCTGTCTCATATAATGGAACAAGGTTCAAAGTATTAAGCCGAATGATTTCCTACAGGACATCCTCCAAGTCTGGTCATCATAGCTGCACTTGACAAAGTCTCATCCTGCACTACCGAGAAATCTCGAGCCAAGCGTCCTGAGATCGACAGTGGCGCATTCACCTCCGTTGTCTCTGTGGAGAGGGCGCTCGATTTACTCGATTTGCCTGCAACCTTCAGTCCCAAACAAGATGCAACAGCAGCTCGATTCAAGCTAGAGAGCCAAGAGCAGGAACAACCTAGTTGCACAACTCGTCAACTGCGCAAGCAAGGTGTGCTGACACCGAAAGATGTATCGGCCGTCACACCCTCCAAAAGAGTATCAAGGCTCAGCGTAGGAAATCATAATGAGAAAGGGGAAAGTCCGCGAGGGTTTTGGGCAATACTGGCATCCACATTGACACGAGTGATGCACAATTTAATGAAGAATAAATCCGCTCATCAAACCTAAACTACAGTTCCGCATATTCCATGTGTCGAGGCCTTGCGAAGGCGAAAAAGTTTCAGTCTATGTCCGCGGATGCGCTACTACACTTGATGCTTAGGGGCCACGGATATCCACACTACAGCAAAGTGGAGGGCAGCGCCGCCAAAAAAGGCACTCTAGGATCCAGCAGCTTGTGTAAATGTCTCCAACGGCTCGTCCGTGCGATGTGCCACCAACTGATCGGGAGTGTTGTCCTCGCGTCCGCTGCACATGCTACACGGAGCGGACCGCCACAAGACCATCACCGGGGCATATGGTTCGAAACTGTGTTATTCGATAGTTGTATTGAGGCATAGTGTGAAGGTCTATGGAAAATTAAACAGGCGCATTGTATCGAAATATGCTTGGGAAATGCTGACGCGTAGCAGCGTGTATAGTCCGCAGGGTCATCTGCTCCGTGCACGAGCTCGAATCGGCGGGAGGGAACATGTTAATGTCATGTAAGCGGTCACGTGGGCGGTTTTTGAAGTACTTCTGCAGAGATACTTGCTGCTGCGGTGCGCATTTGGTATCGACCTTCCGGCCTGCTGCTGCTGTCAGACACCGGTCTCCTGGCCTTTATTCGAAGCATTCTCGGTGACTGTCGGCTCCGGGCTGCATACGCTCTGGTGATCGAAATGAGAGTCTTGCACGGTGTGTCCCAAGTGAAGTGAGCACTCTTACAAGGGGAGGCAGACCTCTGACACGGTGACTGTACTTTATTGAACAGTAGAAGACTGATTCTCGGATGAGATGACTTGGGTGAATTTGATGCCGCGTCACTCACTCGTCTTGCTGAATGCCGGATTTCCATGTGACGGCGAAGGGAACGGCGACGATATAGCCTGCGGAACAGGAAATAGCTCTGCGAGGCGCACACAGCGCCGAGAGCGAGAGCGGGAAGAGGGACTGAGGCGAGGGGGAAGCCGAGCGGGCTGTCGAGGCAGACGTGACTGCCGACCGGACACACAGTCGCTTTGAGCGCTGGCCGAGGATTAGGTCGATACGGAGCCGTGTTCGCGGGATGGAGGCCGCTTATATGGCCGCCGTGAACTGGCGTGCCTCGTGTTGATCAGTCCGTCGGCCCCGAGGTACCTCCGCACGAGAAATCATATGGAGAAGTACATCTGGCTGACGGCCCCACCAGGCCAGCACGCACACATGAGCACGTTGATATATTAATCAATCAATCGGCCGACCCATACAGCCACCAACTAGCCCAGCCCATGCCGCCCCCCCGCCCCCGCCCCCGCCGTCTTACCACCCCACCCTTGGCAGCGATGGGTCTAGAGGTCGCTTGGAACGGCCCGTGGACCCCTAATATCACGTGTAGAAGCACTTTGGATGCAAGATCTGCACCTCATCCGACCATACAGATGCGCGCCACGTGCAAACCCCTTGCTCCCAAGTGCCCAGACCCCCCGTCTGGCTCTGCACTAAAATCCAGGGTACGGAGGCCAACGAAGCACGCCTGCCGTTTTGGCGCTAGTTGCTCCTGCGCGTTTACGTGCACGAAGCTGGGCAATGTGTTGGTCCAGGTCGTCCTGCACCTACCTGCCTGCCTAGGATCTATCTGTTGGATGGGTGCGCAGACAGCAAGAGTTACGTAGGAGATCATCGCGAGCCGGCTTGCCTATAGTAGACGTTCCGGGTGTTCCCGGATGTAAAAGGAGGTGCCCTTGCACATTTTGCAAGTGGCCTGCCTGCCGGAGGTACCACACCAGGGAGGGACTGGTGGTCCTCGTAGACCCGAAACGTTGCATTCTTGCACAACCAACGACAGCTAAACGCAACAAGTATGATGCAACAAGATGCTACCTCGGACGCTGGTGCCGCATAACCTGACAGGTAAAACATGACGCGCATCCTGTCCATATCCGAGCTCAGACGGTGCGACGTGACGGCTGACTTACATTGCTTCACAAATACCGGTTGCTGGCACAATGGCACGACTTTCTTACGATGGTTGAGGGTCCAAGCCACCGAGGTAGCTTCCGCGCGTTCCGTCAAGTGAGGGGGACCGTCCGAGGCCATCAATCAGGTGGCGCGCAACTCCGTGGCTGCAGATCATGCGGCCACGGCTGAATTCGACAATCCCAGGCCTCGTTGGAACCTCTCTCCCCTCCCCCCCTCCATCACCAGTTAGGCAACCGCGTTGGCTCAAAGACAGACCTGGCGTTGTTGGGCCATCCGAGCGTTGGCCCACCGAGTCGCCGAGGAAAGGCGGGGTCGACACGGCACTACCTTCCTTTTACGTCGAGTTGCAGAACGAGTCTCCAAATTGGGGGGAGGGGGGCTTTGTCAATCAGTAGTCAAAGCCCGACATGACGTTGCCGAACCCTAGTAGACTGCGAGACACTACGCCAGTTTGACTTGGCAACGAGCGATTGGTTGGCAATCACCCCCGTCAACCGAACCATGCGGCCAGAGCTGTCAATTATCATTTCCATCCGAGGATGCCTTGTCCACGACATGATGTACTCGGGGGGGGGGGAGGACTTTTCCAAGCCAAGTGAGTCACAAGCGGCCTACAATGACGGCCATGTCGAGGTCGTAGTGCCGTGGGCGCTGCTCACGCGCACTCTCGAGCAGCCTCGTCTGGTCGGAAGGACTGGGTAGTGCTACGGTTCAGTTGGGGTCTCGTTGACTATATATAGGGGGCGGTAATCACCTCGATTTACTCCCAGAAGCACAAAACCTTCAGTTTAAGAATCAGTTCATAAAGAGCCCTTTCAAATCAAAATTGGCAAACCGCTTCCCTCCAATATCCCCTCGTTTTAAACTGTAAAACCACACTTGACCGTCCTTCCAGTGAGTTAGAAGCCAAGGACTTACTTGATGACCATGAACCAGACTCTTACCGCTCGGTGACCTTAGAACTCACAATGCCCGACAAACATGAGGACGATGACTTCAAGGTCGAGACGGCCGTGGAGGTGGACGTCAAGTCTCTCCGAAAGCCTAGTTCTTCGATTAGAGCAACACATATCCACCGGGAAGGGCCGGTTGCCATGAATGACGAGACCTACAAGCAGCTGAGTTCCACGGCTGCCGCAGCGAGAAAGAAAAGAGAAGAAAACCGTCAGGAGCAGGAATTTGCTGCACTGTCTAGTTCCGCCGCCCAGGCAGCACGATCCAATCCACCGGCAACCATGAACATGGACAGCGCCACCCTCCGACAGCTGAGTTCGTCGGCTTCTGCAGCGAAAGCCATGAGAGAGAAGAGTGGTAATCCGAGTGATTACAGTCAACTATCTCAGAGAGCGCGGGACCTCCAGCAGTCTGGCTCTGCAACTAAAGATGAAAAATAGACAGACCGACGGTCATAAAGATGGATGGCGAGACTCTCCCGCCACTGAAGCTCCCCGGCCACAGCAGCTAAGTGACAAGAAAGAAGTGAGTCGTGATAAGAAAGGATTTTGCGGTGCACCAGTACTTCTTCAGTGCCAATAGACTACACTTTGCTGCCTCGTCGGGATGACCTCGAGCTTAAGTTAGTGGGGTTGTGAGACGTGGTGCAAACGTGGGTTGTCGTTAGGACTGTGATGGTATCAGTTAAGTTAGTATTGTTCAATGAAATGATTTTCGAATGATGCCAGTTCCCAGTCGATACAAAATTGGTGGAATGATGAGGGCAAGGTGTGCGCTCTTTGATTGGCTGCACACAGCACTTTGGTGCCTAAGGCATGAAAATGAAGAGGGGTTGTTACTTCGGCTTCAAATACTACGTAGATGGATAGAATCAATCAGGTCTTTCATTTTTCACCTTTTCTTTGATAAGTGCACCAGTACCTAGCTTCCCCTTATTTCCTTGGCCCTTACGATATATGTAGCGCGTGGGTTGTATGAGAAATTACTGCATGATAAATTGACTTTAGCTGACTGTCTTTGGGAGCGACTCATAGGTCATTAGTGCTACCGTTCCCTTGTTAATGTATGGCCTTGTAATAGTATCCATATTCCTAGCCATAAGGACACAAGAGAAGAGCCTCTTTAGAATCTGTAAGACTACATCTCCGTACCGCTCCACTTTTCTTACTGGTACAAGGAGGTAACCTCAAATAACTTCTAGTAAAGCAGCCCCCTCTGTAACAGTAAGGTTGTATTTTGGACTTAAACAGTTAACTAGAACATAGATTATAGTATAAATTAGTATAGCAACAAATGTACTACTAAGTGCAAATATTTGATTGGTCTAATATCCTAGTTGGTACGGAAGTGTAGTCTCACGGATTCCAAAGAGAGATCTTGCTACCAGGTCAGGTGACCTTAGATGCAGATTCTCCATCATCACTACTCGCTAGAAAGGCTAATTCAAGATCTTTATCATACTTTTTCTTATCATCCACCTTGATATTCACAAACTCCCCTGCCTCCTTTGCCCAGTAAAAGGGCATAACTTCCCAAATATCCTCTTTGCGATGCTGGGTCAACAGAGGCCGGATATGTGTATAAAATATACTGAATAAGCCGGTCGGGCTGCGGAGGGCCAGGGAAAACCAGAAGGTTCCAATCACCCAAGCCTGTTCCATGATCTCGGATAGCCGTAGCGGGTTCCCGGCTGCATCTTTCAGAAGAGTCTCGCTGAAGTCTGCTGCTTCTTCGGCACGAAGGGCAGTCATCAGTTCCTGCCGAATTTTGTTATATTCCTCGGTATCTATTTGGTCTACACCTTCATTCGTCAGCCAGTAGGGAGTTTCGACCATCTCAACAGGGCGTGAGCAGGCCCATTCAAGGTCGACAAGGCTTGTGATATGCCAGTTATCATCAACAAAGACGTTGCTCGTATGAAGGTCAGTCAACATAAACACGAATGGTCCACGACGCAAATCTCGACGATAAAACAACGGAACTAGTGTCCGCATTGCTGCCAGCGCAGACATCTGGTAGCCACAATCTTTTAGATCATTCACTGCATTGGGTTGATGACGCAGGCGGCTATCATGGATGCCCAGTATATCTGTTATGTACGAGTCGACAGCCGAGTAGGTAAAGTCACGGGATATGTCGGTCGGGATGTGCTCGTTTTCCAGCTCCTGAAGCTCCATAAGAAGTGGGCGATTAATCAAAGTCAAGGAGCCCCTTTTGTCGATGATAAATGACCCAATACGGGGTTGGGGCACCTTGCTGATGCTGAGTATGATCCGAGACAAGCCTTTGAACAGATTGCTCCGCAGCTCGACGTCATCACGCTTTTCAGGCCAAGTATCCGACAGCATTTTACCCTGGGCTTGCTCAATGCATTCTATCAACATGTATCCCGAATCATGCCCTTTTAACTGGTGCTGATGACGTATATAATTCGTAAATGCCGGAAAGCCAAAAACAGAGCGCAGCCATCGGCGCAGGTACTCAAAGTAACGTCTGGGAAGAGGTAAGTGATCGATATGTGTGAACTGTATTCTGGAAGTTAGCCATCAGATTTTCTACAAAGCACATGCAGCTGAGCTCGTACCGTTTCACCTGTAGATAAGGCAAAGCCGTATAGTCGTGGGATTGGAATCTCTGGACAATTTTCTTGGAGCCATGCATAGGTGCCGGCTTCACATTGGATCTTTTCGTCCCCGTTTCCAGGCCTAAAATCTTCCCCTACTCGATAAGGAAGAGGAGACCGCAGCATGACCCGCTTACCAGGCTGCTGCCGGCCTTTCCACTCGTCAATAGTGATGGGGATGCAAACATTGAAGCTGCCGTGCAACCACTCTGCAACCCATGACACATTGCACGCATCGGCCGAACCTAAGTTCAAGTGGTGAGCAACAACCGCCTGTATCCAGTCGCGCTTTTTATGTAGAAGAGTGAAGAGCTTAAGTCGCTTGTCGTAGTAGCCTAACTGGTGGAGGACGTTTACCTCCCTGTCCTTGGCGACAGAAAGAGTTATTTCCTCTCGGAGAAGGCGGCGCTTGCGATACATGGCGACAGAACGGTCTGACAAAGGAATTGCCCCTTGGCGTGTGGGGGGAGGGGGAAATGCAGGCTGAGAGGCACCGAAGATTCGGGTGGGTTAATATCTTCCCGAAACAGCCCTTCTGGATATCCGTCTCACACGTTTTAGTGTGTTCCAGAGGAACCGACAAAAGAGATGATTCTGTCATACTGAGGGACGGTCTTTGGGCTCCCTTTATAAGGGGGAGAGCCCTAGTGTGCTGTGATGGCGTGCGCGCCTACTATAATCCGAAACCCCTGGGCAGCCAACATACCTCTCGATGAACTGAGCGAACTTCGGCGTTGGATCCCAAGATCACCTAGCTGTGAGTACAGAAGTACTTCGTCTGTGGTGGACTTTACACGTGTCGAAAGTACTCTGCGTGGCCTCATGTTACGCGATTGTCCAGTCAGCCAATCAGCTGGTGGCCTGCCCACAGGGGTATAAAGGGGCGCAAATGGGGGGGCTTGGGGTGCTCCTTCCCAGAAAAATTACATGACCGCTCGGTTCGCCCACTCACTCACTGGTCGTGGTGTTTGTCACTCAATTTGCTTCCGTCGATTGATCATTGGTCGTCACCCAAGGTCGTCCCCAGGACTCATTTGCTTCAATTCTAAAGAGCGATTGAAGAATGCCTTGAGAGGTTCCTGCGCCTAGCCGCTTTAAGCGGCCTTGCTGGCACTGCTTCAAGCCTCGCGAAGGCTGTTGAACGCCACCAGATGCGTCCACAGCTTGCTGGTGTGACCGTTCAGCGGTGCTATCGAAAGCAGCAGATTGTTGCTGTCCCGATATCCATAAGGGCATGCCGGCCCACTTTTCGTCGTGGCAGTCCCTTGTATCCTTGTATCGGTGGGGCCATTGTTGGTCTTTCCACCACGGTATACCACGGTATGGATTAGTTAGTAGGTTTGAATCCATCGGTGCGCAAAGACCCGGGGTTCGCATCATCCGTATGCGAGGCAAACTCGTTGTGCATTGTGCAACCGGAATTTGTGCTAGTTCTGGTTCGTGGCCTCGTCGGCACCTTGGCGCGCCCAAAGAAAGGTATGTGCGTCTCGGTGATGCAGCTGGCAGCACGGAGTCTTCAACAAGGAAGGACCTGCCTACGGAGTACTCAAGTTTCGTACCCAACGCCCATCTTGCTCGGGGGTAAATGATTGGACAAGAGGCGGATTCAAACCACTAACCGAACAGCAGCAGCTAAACCCAAAACGGAAGATGTGACCTCGACTCATAGTCCAGACTGAGTTCTCAGCCCAACACCCAACACTTCACCACCGCGTGTTATTCACACCCAGGTAATTCAGCGACCAGTGCTCACGCATACGGTTTAAGATACGCCAAGCCAACGTCCTGACCGAACATGGGCCTTGCAAGGATATCTGGACCCCTCACTCAGTAGCGCCCCCAATCACATTCCGCTCCCCGACCTAACATCGAGAGAAAATCGAAATGCGACGGACAGTTGGGCTGCCGGGGACCCATGGTAATCATGCTCGGCGACCAGCATCGTGAGTCAAGCTTGCGACAGTAGCGTCTCGCCGCGGCCGTTCAGTGGCTTCACATGGAGGGCTAAGGGCCGTTCCCGAAGGCGCATCGAGGGCCCGTTGGTTGTGACCTGTTCTCTCAGGCTTCGGACTGGGTCTAGCATGACTGCGTCCTCATGTCAGCATCGTTGTATCACGGCACAGTTGCCAGCAGGTGACCAGTCATCATCGTACCACGGTAGACCTAACGCTGAAAATATCAGGCGGATTGCAAGGACTAAAAATCTGGCGCCGGGAGCTGCTAGCTATTCATTTAAGCCCCAAAGTCATAGCGCAAAGGAGTCGCCTTGTTCCCAGCAACGCTGTGTGATGGCAAAAATTTTGAATTCAGGAGGCTGGAGTGCATTGCATCTTTTGATGAATGAATAATGAATCTGGTCTCCTCCGCGCCGCTTGAGCCGTACAGATACCCCGATCCCAGCATTGTGCTGATCAATGTAGGTCTGTGGCCTTGTTGTTTGCTACGGCAATATCAATCAATCTGGGTAGTCAGCTGAGGGTCCTTGAATGTAGGAAAAAGTCAGTCGCTGTTTACAAGAAGTTACACGAGGTCACGCTCTTCACAAGATGTTAGGTTGTTTACAAGAAGTCACACTGCTTACAAGCAGTCACGCTGTTTACGAGAAATCACGATGTTTACAAGAAGACACGCTGTTTACAAGAAATCATGCTGCTCACAAGAAATCATGCTGTTCACAAGAAGCCACGCTGTTTACAAGAAGTCACGCTGCTCACAAGAAATCATGCTGTTTACAAGAAGCCACGCTGTTTACAAGAAGTCACGCTGTTCACAAGAAGACACATGCCAACGGGTTCTATCCTTAGAAGCATTCCAAGTATTCGCCCAAGTCGTTCTTGGGTACATAACTCGAATGGATATTGTCCTGCTGCTGGCTTAGAATGGGACCTCGCGAACCGTGCATGTAAACAAAGCCCGGTGCCACGCATGCAATACGGGTTGGGCCCTCGTGCAAGCGCCAAGGAGGCTGGTAAGGACCGAATCATCGTCATCCATGTTATTGTAACGGAGATTCCATGACTGAAGTTGATGCATCATTGGCCGTGCATAGGATGCTTCCCATTAAAAGGCCTCCAAGCACCCAATCGCTCCCAACAAGGAGACAACACAGATGATGTCGGGAACCAATAAAAATCATAGTTGGATACCAAGGGAGGCTTCGCAGCGAGGGACTGACGTCAGAAAGGCGCTTGTTTGGAAGGTTTAAGCGCCATGACCAGGTGTAGGTGAACAAGACGTGCAATTAGCCAAGTCGGTCCAAAGAGAAGGAAATGGAGCACCTTGGACCCCATCCAGATGAGTGCTCAGAACCATCCGTAAGTCTGAAGGGGGTGATGTCATCCAAGTTTCAACACAACCTCAGCCAGCGAGCCTCCCTTTCCATCCCGGAACGACCGACTGAATCATGGCATGCCAACAGACCACTTCCATACAGGCATTAGTATGGCGGTGAAAAAAAGTTGAGCGAGTAGTGACGGATCTGGGTGGCATCGAAAAGTGACAACCAAAGCACCTCGTGAAGAAAGTCGTCCTGGTTACAAAACATTACAAGATGAAGTGCGACAATGGCGTTAGAGGATACGTTAAGTAAAAAGTCTGACTATGCTCTGATGCAGTCCAGGCCGTACAATCGTCTCCTTCGTTCCCCGTGACTATTGATATTCAGATTGCCAAGAGCAATTTCTACGCACCAGATCTAGCGACCATAACACAGTACGAGACGAATGCGTGAAGCCTCGCGTTCAACACAGATGCTCATGGAAGTTATTTCGCAAGTAGCATAACAAACAACGCTTCTCTGTATTCCAGCCCCCCTCACAAAGCTGTCCCATCCGCCGCATCGCACCGCCTTAGCACGACTAGACAACGAAAGCAGGACGCCAACACGGCGAGAGCCTCGTACCTCGATTCACGAAGACTGCTGCAAACAAACGAATGTATGCACAGTCGCCGGGCGAGCCGCATCCCTCCGAGCTGAATACGCATATCTTGCACAACTGTAACTCTGCCAGCTCTAGCGACGCTGCCCTTCTGTGCAGCGCCCAAGACAGCATCTTTCATAACAGACCAAGTTCGTTCCCAGTCCACTGCCGCAGACTGCACCGGACGCCACTAGCCATCAAGGACATCACTCTCCGCTCTCGCCCAAGCCAGAAGTGAGTTCGCGTCTCGGAAAGAAAGAGCACAGGAGTGGAGAGCATTACGAAGCTGACAGTGAGTGGGAGACACCGTAGAAGATGCAACGTAGAGAGCAACGCGAACCGGCGCGCTAAACCTTTTCGACCGAGTCGCCGTCACCAAGGAGGTGCCTGAACACGCAATAGTAACTAGAGCCAAAACAGAAGGCAGTAACCCTTCATACAGATTTTTGTATAGAGATACGTTTCCTATTTCACTTATTAGTAAAGGCGTACAAGCTGCTTCGCTCCTTAGATGCCACTAACTTAGGGCAGTGTCACG
>JFZS01000416.1:0-18772 GCA_000709145.1 Balansia obtecta B249 | reverse complement strand
GGGGGGGGTGGGTGGGCAAGAATGCTGCGGGCCTCACGGTGACGTTGTGCTTGATGCCTTCTGCAAGCGAGGATCCGGACGCGGATGCAAATGGGCGACGAGATGCACTTGCAGCCCAGGTGCGAGCCAAGGCGAGGGATTCTCGACGAAGAGGTATTCTCGCGGCCATGCCTCTATCGCAGGGCCTGTCGTCAGGGCTGACCTCCTTCGTCAATGAGGGTCTAGCTTTTTTTGCCACAACCAGGAGACGGGGTAAAAAAAAAAAAAAAACCCAGGGAAAAGAAAGAGAAGGAAATAGAGAAATCACGCAATAGAGTCAAGTTCGTTTGGGTGGCCGCCAGAGGGGTCCGCCATAAGGGTTGCTCGACATTGGGACATTTTTTTTTTCTTTGCGCCTACCGTGTTATCGATAACAGCTCCGTCTCCGATATCGCGCTAGGCAAGTGACCATCAAGAAGCGACGAATGACGAGCAACAACCCGTCTTCTTAAATTCATCGCGTACTTGTATATAGATGCTGCTACCCCGATACTGGTCTACAAAACTGCTGGCGGGTTTCCACGCCCTTGATATCCTCTTGACTGCCCAGCGAGGCTCATCGGAAGCTGAAAAAAAAATAACACACACACACACATTTCCCCGTGTCCAGTGCATTTATTGATACAATCGCCAAGGAGCACTCCTGTGTTATGCACCCAAAACGCCATCTGGCTTCCGTAAATGATCCAGAGCCACACACAACACTAGAGCCCATATATCCATCGTTTCCTATTCCTTCGCAAGATCCGCTAAAGCGCCATCCTAAACCGCGCTATATCCTCCGCGACTTCCTGTACCCTGAACCGTGTTAAGTACGCGTCTCGTCCAGTCCTTGAACAAGTATGGCATGTCACGCAACGTGTCGCCATGAGGGACTAGGTCCCAGCCTCTGGCGCCATAGCGATTGTAGTTGAGCCAAGATCCAAAGATGAGATACGATGCAATGCCCAAGAACACACTGCTTTTCCATTAGCATACGACGCCAAATCTGGCCACGCAGCTTTAGCTCTCATGGGTAAAAAAATGACTCACATCATGACAAACCAAGTAAAGAAACCCCAGTGAGTGCTGCCGTTGCCATCATCGCCTTTGTTGTCATCATCTTCGTCTCGCTTCTCGCAGGCATACTTGGTGTGCCATGTCAGCCGCAGCACGTCGGCATCCTTTTCGGGTCCGTAGCTTTCCCAGATCAATGCCGCATTCTCGCCTTTCAGCTGAGTCTCTGGGAATGACTTGTCCTTGCCGTCCTCGTCCTTGTCCTCGTCATCGTCGCGTCGGCGAAGCTTGGAGTACTTGTCCTCCGAGTCTTCCCACTCGCCCTCGGTACCCTCGTTCTTGTCGCAGAGAAATTCTACAATGGCCTTTTGTTCGCGACGTTTTCCGACCGGTCCATCGAGGGGTTTCTTTCCACCCTTGAGCACTAACCGCAGTCCCTCCTTTTGTGAGTCGCTGTTGGAGTCGCTGCCGTTCAGCCTTGTCGCTTCATACTCGAACCGCGAACCACCCACATTCTCCAAAGCCCCCGCAATTGCGGTCACGGTTTCGACGACATCCGTTTCGCCCTGGATCAATCGTTGAATGGCGCACACTGGTAGATCGAAAGCACAAAATTTCTCCCGTCAGCCTCCAGCCCCTCTTTGTACTACCAGTCCGTCTCCGTCAATGACCACCGCATCAGAAGGCGTCAACATACCTCTTGTGCCATTAGGACATTGTTCCTTGGACTTGCTTTTGCCGCTCTTTTTCAGCGGCCCGCAAACATCCAAAGTGTATGTGGTGTTGTGGTATGTGTGCGTTACCGAGTCATACTTGGATGTCACAACAGAATGAGGCCCCTTCAACTTGTCCAAATTGAATTTGAAGCCGTCGATTATTATATTTTCGCAATGCAGCATAGCCAAGCTAGATAATGGGGCCAGTATGAGCAGCGGCAAAGCTGCCCATGTGGAATGTGGATGCATCGGGGTGGGAGTCGAGTGCGTTGGGTTGAGGGGAAAGGAGTCAGCAGATTGCCAGCGAGAGAGAGAAGGAAAGAGCTCTGGAAGCTATATGGGCGTCGCTACGTTAGCCAAGGAAGAGACAAGACGAGTAAAAAATAAGAAAAAGAACGAAGCACCTCAGCCCCGTGTTGTTCTATGATGGGATGACATGGGAGGATGGCCAATTTGAGATACGGGTGTCATCAAAGGTGTAAGCCGTGGCTACCTGGGAAGGCATGAAGCTTTTTCTTGCCAAGCGATTGTGTCATCATGGATGAACCTCTTGTGGAGCCTCTCACGTGACCAACGCCATACATGCAACTTGGACCTCACTTCGCGATGGAACGACGATAGTACATGACTTGATTTTTTACAACACTTTCGAAGCATTTAACCTTTGAAGCTGTCAGAAACAGGCATATGACAATGTGATACCGCCAAGTATGCTAAACCACGAAGATAATTACGAGGTTCGGGGAAGAAAAACCAAGCCAAGGCGGACGACTGAAACCATTTGCTCTTGAAAGAAGCCAGCTTCAACCGGGCCTTTCGTACAGATACAGCAAGGAATATTTGCCACTTACTCATCACTGGCGTGCTATTCCGTCTCTGGACACTCAACTTTACACTTGATCTGCCTTACTAATGATTGCTTGTGTAGAATGCAGCTATCGCCTGAATCCTGCCGCCGCCCTACCATTGCCTTCAGGCACCGCACGTCATGCTCGCAGTCAGTCTCATGATCATCTACTTTTGGCTTCACAGGAGCTGCGCACTCTTTCGCAGACATGTGCATCACGATGCGGACAATAGGGATAAGGGAGATTGCTTCATCTCTCTGCCAACCCGCGCACCTAGATCGTTGGCGAATATCCCTCGCAAGATTCTCTGTGGTAGTGACCTCATGTACATGCACTGTCTGTAGAATCAATTCGAAAGCTTGTCAAGCATATTCTGAGGTTCTTGGACGCTGTCGATGTGGATATGTCACATGTGTGATCATGAAAGAAAGATCTGAGGCTCCTGCCATGTGTCATAGCAGCATTCTTTTTTTCTGTTACCATTGTCAGAGCGTTGCTAAATGCTACTTTGGCATACTGGTCTCAATCAGCGAGTACCGCCTTGCTGATATGAGAGACTATGGCCAATCATGGGAAGTCATAGCGGCGGGCTTTTCCAAGGCAACTCCGCCCAAAAGCCGCGCGCACTGAACAGGCAAACGGGGGGAATACCATCGTCCAACATGATTCACGGACTGATAAGTATAGAAAAGAAACTCGGGCGGTCTCACCATATAAGACTGAATTGCTGTCATACAACAGAAGAACGCCTTGATTTATGGACTAATAAGTACAGAAATGAAACTCGGGCGTTCTCACCATATAAGACTGAATTGTTGTCATACAACAGAAGAACGCCACTGACAGCATGCTACTCCACGACCGAGAAAATTATGGGCCGAGATTGGCAAGTTCTTTTTGAATAGGAGAAGCACCGATCCAGGTTTGCGAAGCGCATTGGCTTGAGACATAGTATATCACCATATCACCGCAGAGGATTTGGAGGCTCGGTGAGCGGCAAGTTGGAATGGACCGCAAGAAAAAAAAGGTCGAGTCTAAATCACTGTGAAGAGTGATTTGATCACCTATTGCTCACCAGACGGAGGAAGAAGACACCCGTAGAGATCGCCCGATGTTCAAGAACGCTCGAGTCACACTGACGTCAATTCATTTTGTATGGCATGCGGAACCATTTAGCTGCCGATCTAACTTAAGCTCCTCGCCGAGACACGCTAAGTTGTGCCGGTATACCCGGCTAAGTTTGTCTCTGTCGATCATCTGGCATTGCATACCCAGACTGGAATGAGCAGGAATTCGTATAGAGGCAGATCGTTCCCCGCCAAAGCTAGATCAGTTCTTCCTAGTTCTCAGTGCCCATTGGTGGGTGCAACTCACAACGCGCAACCTGATATCGGCATGCTTCGGCTCATGGTATTCTTCTGATGAAATTTCGAACCCCAAACCGCGCAAGGGTCGGCGAGACCTGGCCTGGCGAGATCTCCGAAGATGACGCAAGACGGCATGACGTCGAGACTATTCCGTCCGGGCATTTCGACGGAAGGCTGCGCAATCCAGCTAAAAGGAGTAACAAGGCGACAAGTTGGCTGACCGGGATTCGATAGCCCCTGGCATCGACGGCAATGCATGTGATGAGCAGGGTATCAGATAAGGAAGATGCTGGTCGTTACAACCGGGACATATCAACATGATGATCAATCGACAGCCGAGTAGCTAGTGTATATTATATATCAGGCTCAGCAATCATAATCCATTTCCCTTGGCGATAACGCTAAGACGAACCGGGTCGGTTAACGCGGCGGGGCTCACGGAGAAGGGTGAAGTGCATTTGCGCATGGTATGCGTTCGTACATGTGTGGCTGTGCAGACACTACCCTGCAGTGGAAGCTGCAGTGGAAGTGGACAAGGTGTTACAAGTTTAGTCCGTGCATCTGTTTGCTCCTGCATACCTACCCACAGACGTTCTGTACAGGGATAGAGCGCGGGGACCCAGACGTAATGCAACCTGGTGCGTTACACGCCACACCAAGTTACGGTCCAAAGCGACACACAACTCCAAGAAACTCAAGTCCGAATAGGAAACCCGGAAAAAAAAAAATGGTGGTGGGGGGGGGGGGGGTGGTCTCAAGGCCTCAAGTCCGTTACGTCATGCTACCAGCGTTGATTGGCCCGTGACACTAGGTTCTGTCGTCTCAAGTAAACCATGTCGGCCCCCACTTTTTGCCGAAGCTGAACGCTTAAAAAAGGCGGGCGTACCACGGTTACGGCGTGGGTACCCTGTGGTTTCCGCGGGGCGGGCCTCCCTCCAGGTTGGATCCGCACGTGGTCGTCTGATATCCCCAAACCCCCACCCCCCCACCAGGCATCTTGGCACCTTCGGAGAGATACACCCGAGTGGGCGAATAATTAAAGTGCGTTTCTGGGCTCTTTGGTATGGAGAATACGTTATCGTGCCTGTCATGGGTTGGATTTTGCAGTGCTGGAGAAGCAGGGTTGCCTGGGACGCAGCGTGTGCACTCCGGCGTAGCACTTGTGATTTGGAATCGAAACAAGCCCGCTCAATTCAGGTGGCGCGATATCGCAAGGAAGATCCCTTTCCTCTTGTTCGTATTCCTTGATACGGGACCATGGCTAGAGCTCTCTTGTGAAGGTGAAGAAGGAGGATGGAAGAGCGGGTAAAGGACAAAAGCTGCAGCGTACGACATTGTAAGCTATACCTCGCAAGTATCATCACATGGTGCCATGAGCAGAAAATAAAAAGTTTTTTTAAAAAAAAAACCAAAGAGTAGGGACTGTCATATATATATGTCTATCTATCTGTGCACAGAATGTTCGCGCCCCCAAGAGGCAAAAATAATAAGAAACGTCGTAAAAAACTGCTTACACCAGGAAGTGAGAGAAAAGAGCCGGACGCGAGATATAAGCTAGCTACTAGGACGCTCGATCTCCAATCCTCCCCTTCCTGACAAATGCAGCCATTTTGTATTAGTAAAGCTACCATGAGATGCAGTTCTTGCACTCTCTGAACTCTTTGGCATAGCCAACAGTGGCCACAAAGCAGGCCGCGTCGGCGGCCGGGTCTTTACCTTGCTGGGCGAAGGCTTTGGCGCAAGAGGCGGCATAGCCCGCGAGCTTGCCAAGACAGCCTGTTCTCGATCAGTCACCAGTTTCTTTTAGAGGAAAAAAAAAAAAAACTCCATTCTATATATACTTACTCTTGAGCTTGTCATCGCCGCACGTCCACTTAGGAAGGTGGGTAGGAATGTGAGGATGAGGAATGCGGAAGTCCTCCTGGTTGTCAAAATCGGCGGGAGCAGCCTCGTCAACAGATAGGTCGACGGGGGCGGCAGGGGAGTCGACGGGAGCAGCAGTGGCCATGGCGGCAAAGGCAATAGCGAGGACCTTGGAGAATTGCATGTTTGCGATTTGGAAGATGAGGATGGATGCTGTGAAAGCGATGAGTGATGCTGGAGCTTTGAGATGTTTTGTGTGTTGGTGGTGGTGGTGATGAAGCTGGAAGCTGTGATGATGAGGAAAGAATCTGGATTTGGGGTTGGAAACCGCCGCGTTTTATAGTCAAAACTTGACCTGTTATCCCCTCTCATGAATCTTTGTCCTTGGGCTCAAGTTCACTCAGTCTCATGGTGGTCGGTGTCTTCGGCTCGTTGGGCTCGGCCCGGAGCTCCAAGGCGACGCAAGCAACCGCGGACAAAGTCCCCAGTAGCCCGAATACGTGGTGGTGATGATTTCTTTACAGTCAGATGGTCGCGCACAATCTAAAGCTGCCGACGTTGGTGCCGGTTTCCCGTCAATATGTGCAAATGATCTGGCCGGAATGGAGCACGTTCTACTCGCAAGCTTCACTCATGGCGTTGGAGAAAGCGTGAGGTTTTACCCGGGCGACTGGTGATGCAACTCTTCGAATTTGACGCTACCAATTTAGCCGTTTACGAAATACTACAAGTGTCTTGTCTTATCCACGAGACTAACAGCAAACACGATCGTATTCCGTACTGTTCACGTCGACACTTCCCGCTTGTAGGTTCGTGTCCAGACCACTCAGTCCTCTTTCTATGCCGGAGATTTACTTCCCTCGCCTGCTCGCCTGCTCGCCCGCTTACTTGATGCTTCCTTTCTTGCCGAGACTTGGTAAGAGCATGCGTCTTGTTTCAAGGCACCAAGAGCTCGATTATCCCAGGGACGCCGGTCGAATCAGGGCTAGTTCTTGGACTAGTTGCCAACTCACTCTGCACCGGAAACTCGGACAGATCGGATCTTCAGCCGGAGTTGCCTAGCTCGGCCGTGGTGTGCGCTGATGTTTTTGTCACGGAGCAAATCGACGTTCGGATGCCCAGCTTCGTGGTGTGCGTCGAATCTGTTGTTATCGAGCAAATCAGCGTCAAATGCCCGTCTTCGTGGCGTGCCGTCCGGACTCGCGCGTGCCAAGTCGCGGCAACGTCATTGGGCCGCGGAGTTTATTTCCTTTCCCAAGCGAGTGCGCGGGGTCATTGACCCCTGGCAATACTGCGTCCTGCACGGTATCTTACGAACGTGAAGTCGCTCGGATGTGCCGCCGCGATATGGGTCATCCAGGGTTGTCCAGGAGGGTGTCCAGGAGGGTGTGTCCATAAACCAGGGGTTTTGTGCCGAAGAGCCGATTCGCATTCGCATCCTCCGGGACGATCGTGGTGGTGATGATACCTAACCCTCGTACCAGATGCATAAAAAGGGAAGGTCGGAGCCGTTTCGAGCAACGGTCCTAGCTCCGAAAGTAAAAACAATTCCTCCCAACTCTTTTCATCTACCTCGGTTGTGGACAGACCTATCAAGGTCGTCAGCTAGTTAAGACAGGCGTTACAACCACCAAGACCACCTTTCCCTTTCCAACAGCCACTGCACCTTCGCCATGGGCTGCGGCAGCTCCAAGCAAGAATACGACTATCACAACAAACCTGTCCCTGTGGCTAATAGCAACATGGTCCAGCCAGGTTACTACCAAGGCGCACCTCAGCCTCAACCGGCTCCCAAGACAATGAAGGAGAAGGCACTCACTGCGGGACAAGCAGTGGGCTTGTTGACCGTGTTCGCTTGATAGCGACTGGATACTTTCTTCCGTTTGGTGCTGGGGCAGTACCGTCATCGGTGGTGGAATTTGTTGCTGCATTATTAGAGCATACTGTATATACTGCGTTTTTGCATTTTTAACGTTGTTGTGTTTCTGGTGATTTTTTTTTTTTAGACGCTGGGAGGAATCCATGTGGATAATACGCTCATCGTCGGGCCAGAGCGTATTTTGTACATATTGGCGAAGCACTTGAATGTTCGTCTCATCACACCAAGACCGAGCTTCTTCTGCCTCGTTGAAAATTACTCTTCTCAACGTAGTGTAGAGTTCGTGCGCAAAGAAAAAGCTGCCGGCTGCTCCAGGTGTACGCAGTTGTAGGGATAAAGAGTTTTGGTATTGCTGAAAAGAAGACTAGTGAGCAAAAGCACAAGAACTTGCAATCTTGTCTGCTTACATGAAATGGCGTAGACACTTTGCCAAGGAGGCGGGTGACTGCTGATCGCGTTCAAAACACCACCACAAGCTAGTCACCCCAACCACGATCATCCCAAATTTCCATCTTCAGTTTGGATACAATGCCGAAGCTGTCCTGACGAGGGGCAAGTTCGTCCCTCCACAGCACACGTTTTTATTCCAGGGACGTCCACGGGAGCAGTTTGCGGCGCTTTTCACGTCGACGGCAACGGGGGTCATTGTGTCGTGATTTGTATACCTGTTCAAGACGGGCCAGCCCGAATTGCTCAGTACATGAAGTATGCAAAAAATAAACAAAACCTTAACAAGAATCAATTAACTGCGGTAACAAAAGAAGTAGTGAATTAAGAACAAAAAAAAAAAAAAAACCCGAAACTGCTAGAAACGCTGATGCAACTAAAGTGGGGCTATCCCTCAGAAAACTACAGGCACAGCAAAGGACAAAGAAATGAGTCGGTCATCTTTTGTCTTTTAGTCGCAATCATAGTTAAAGAGCAAAAACAGAAATCTCTGCAGCAAAATCTGGGTTTTAACACGTGTGCTTCCAGATAGTCACAAGGGACCTGAAACCTGCTAAAATGGAACTCCCTTTGCCACTACCTCTACATTGATTCATTTGCAGTCACAACGAAACATCTTCAAAGCAGATTGGTGAATTTCTCTTCTTGCGATGAAGAACCTGATAAAGCGCGAAAAAAAAAAAAAAAAAAAAAAAACCTCTTGTAGTAAGTTGGGGATTTTGAAGGAAGACTCGACTTTCTATCGCTTTCCCCCCTACACTTCATCTAGAGGTGCACAAGGAGAATAAAATAACAAAAGACCAGACAGGGACCCCCTTGTCCCGGTGTGGCAATAGAAAAGGAGGATTCAAGATAACGACCATAAGATTCCAGACTGCTCAGTAGAGCAAAGATAACAAAGAAGCAAAACTCTGCATCGAAATCAAATTCAAAACAGGAACGTGAGACACCTCGCGATTCCTCCTTCCGCACAGTAGCCATCTTCTCAACACTCTCCCCATCACAACGACTGCCTCACCCAATTCATCTATCAAAGGACGGTGTTATTATTTCAACGTGATTTGTTTCTCCCTTTCCAACACCTTGACCGCCATATGAGTGGCGTGAGTGTAGGCGGCGCATGCCTCGCTGTGGCTACCGAAGCCACGTGAGGCCGTCCGGTGGGCAGAACGTAAGGGAAGAGAAGGAGGTCGGGGGGAGTAGAGGCTTTCACTGCTACTGCTGCTGTTACTGCTGCCACTGGTGGTGCTGTTTCTACTGCTGCCGTTCCTGGGACCTTGGCTTTGGCTTTGGCTTTGGCTTTGGCCTTGGCCGGGGCCGGAGGAGAGGAAGTAGGAGTTTGACGGCCGGGAGGAGAAGGCGGTGGTGCTGCGGGAGCAGTTGCAGCTGCAGGTTCTGTTATTGCTGCTGTTACTGTTTCTGCTGCCGCTGCTGCTCCTTTTTCCTGTTGTGCTCCCATCACTCCTCCTCTGCAGATGTTTTGTTAGTTAGGTAGATAGTCGGCCGGTGCAGTCGTAGATAAAGGGAGACATACCTCTTTCTTGCCGCTCCTTCCTACACTTAAGTAGTTTACTAATTATTAGAATAAATTGTTAATACTCACTGTATAATTTTTGGTTTACTTACCGGCCCTGGAATCAGCTCGCCAGTAAGACTTCCGGGCCAACCAGGTATTGATGGCGCGGTCCACCAAAAGCAAAGCCCCAAGGAGGGCCCTTGAGGATTGTTTCATTATCCACTCTAGCTCCGTCGGAAATATCATTGTAGCCACCAGTGGGAAGGCCGCCGGATACATCCCACTGAATTCAGGATCTCTAGGATCTCTCCACACTCCTCGACTCCTCTCCCCTCCCACCAGTCGGTGGACTACTGGCTCTCTCCAGTCGAATCTGCCCTTACAGGTAGGCATCTTGGCGCGTACTGGCGTAGCAAAATCATCTCCGGCAAATCCGCAAAGTTGGGGATTCCCCTCTCCAAGGGTGACTTCCAGGCAAAACCTAATCTCCCCAACTCATCAGTGTCATCACGGTTGAGTCCCACTGCTCCCCTGGCAGCCATGTCCGTCAGATTTCTCAATGCCTTCAGGTTCCCAGGCACCAGCATTTCCTGATGCAGTATAACTCGGCCTCAATGAGGCTGAGGGGCGCAGTCTTGTCCTTCGTCATTCTTGTTCGAGGTAGCAGGACACCTGCCGCCCTGAAGAGGTCGGTTATACCGGTAGACCTGTCTGGGTCTCCCTCTGAGTCTGCGGCTGCCTCATCGTTTGCCGGGGACGATGCTGGCATGTCAATAGACGGAACACACGTTCGTCTGGTGTTATTTTAACGTGATTTGTCTGCCTTTTTAACACGTCAATTGTTGCTGCGAGGGGCGCGAGTGCGGGCGCGGGCCTAATAATTCTTGCGTTGTTGAATATTAGAACCAAAATGTTACAACTAATAGATGTATTTCTGGTTCACTTACTGGCCTGACCATCTGCTCGCTTGTCTGCCCTTAAGGCAAACCTGTCATTGATCGCCCTGATCGCTCTGTCCACAACAAGTAAAGCAACAAGGAAAGAGTTGAAGCCTCTGAATATTGTTTCTGGGCTCTTGGCATGACTGCTGTTTTTTGCCGTTGCTTCTGCCGTTGCTCTGCCGTTGCCAATGCTGTTGCTGGTGCTGGTCCTTCTGCTGTTGCCGGTGCTGTTGCTCCTGCTGGCGCTTCTGCTGATGCTTCTGCTGTTGGTGGTGCTCCTGCTGCTTTTTGCCGTTGCTTCTGCTGTCGCTATTGCTTCTTCTCCTGCTTCTTCTCCTGCTTCTTCTCCTGCTTCTGCTCCTGCTGGTTTTGGCTTTGCCAAATTTCTCCTGCCTTAGACATCGTGTTGCAAATTGTTGGCGAGTTCAACCAGCACTGGAACCAAAATAAAGAACCAGAACCAGAAGGAATGAGGGAAGGAGGTCGCGTGATAGTATCAATCGAACGGTGACTGAGCAGAATTGAAGTTCTTCGCGAGGAGGGGGTGATTTGATTCGTAGAGGGACATCCTTTTTATACCAGCTGCTGATAATGCAAGCATGGTAAAGGGGCTGCTTTTGCTTCACCAAATGACGTGGCTACTAGACCCGGACAAGGTGCGCGTATTTGACGAGGCGCCTGACCTACAGACCCGTGGTACCGGGCCAGCCTCAAGACTGTGACCTGTCTTGAGGCTGGTTGGATGTCGTTCCTCCTCGGCACGTGTTTTTGTACGTGGACGTCCACGGGTGTTATTTTAACGTGATTTATCTCTCTATTCAACACGGGTGTTATTTTAACGTGATTTGTCTCCCTGTTCAACACGGTGGTGTCATTTTAACGTGATTTGTCGAGTCAACACGGTTGTTATTTTAACGTGATTTGTCGAGTCAAACGGGTGTTGTTTTAACGTGATTTGTCTCCCTGTTCAACACGCTTCTCGCCGAACTAGTGTTCGCGACGTTGGCGGCGCGCACGAATGCGCGCCTCGCTATTGTTGCCGAAGACAACAGTAGCCGGCCGGGGGCTGTGAGCCCCGCGAGAAGAGGTAGGCGGCCCAGGGACGGAAGATGGGCGTCGACCACGAGTAGTTGAAGGCGGGACCTCCGCCGCCGCCTCCTCTACTACTGGTGGTGGTGGTGGTGGTGGTGTAGGTGATGGTGGTGGGCGTGCTGCCGCTGCCGCTGCCGCCACTGCCGCTGCTGCCGCCGCCGCTGTCGCCGCCTCCGCCGCCGCTGTTGCCGCCGCGCCTTCCGCAGCCCTGTCCTCTGCGTCGGCCGCCGCCCTTTTCCGCTCAAACTCCCACTCTTCCTCCTCTGCATTATATTGTGTTATTAAGTAGGTAGGTAGGCAGTCGACCAGTATATTTGTAAATAATAGAACTCTACTTACCCCACTTCTTTGTCTCCTGGTCTTAATAAATATTAGAATCTAGAATATAAATAACTAATAGGTATATATTAATTTCTCTTACCTGTCTTTATGGCAGCCCTCTGGTCTGCCTTCTAGGCAAACCAGAGGGTTACCGCCGCGCACAGCGCCAGTACCCACCTAGCAAGTAATTCTAGGATTTCTCCGGACATCTTGCTGTTGCTGTTGCTGTTGTGGTTGTTGTTGTGGTGCTGTTACTGTTGCTGTTGCTGTTCCTGTTGTTTGTTGCTGGATCTGGCTCTGGATCTGGATCTGGATCTTTGTTCTGATTTTTGATCTGGTGCTGCCCAGGCAGCTTCCTTCCTCACTCCAGGTACCTACCTACCTTCACCTTCCTTACACATTGCGTTACAAGGGTTTAAGCGAGTAGAACCAGCTAGAACTAAGAACTAGCAGGAAAGTGAGCAGGAAGTTGGGCTATAGCAGCAAGGATGAGAAAATAAAAGTGGGTTACTAGCAGGGGTGAGGGAAAAAAGTTTTATTAGCAGCTCGAACGGCTAATTAGGAAAGATCTACGGGATTCTTGAGTATTCTTTTTTGTGCTGTACTCGCCAAAACTTGACATGACGTAGTGTTAAGAAAGGAGGTAGGCGACAGGAAAATACAGAAGGAAGTTACCTGGGCAGCACCAGATCAAAAATCAGAACAAGATCCAGAGCCAGATCCAGATCCAGCAACAACAGCAACAGCACCGCAACAGCAATCACAACCACAACCACAACTACAGCCGCAGCCGCAGCCGCAACCGCAACCGCAAGATGTGTGAAGAAGGAATCCTAGCATTACTTGCTAGGTGGATGCTGGTGCTGTGCGCGCTGGTCAACCTCTGGTTTGCCTAGAAGGCAGACCAGAGGGCTGACATAAAACAGGTAGGTGAAACTGAAATACACCTATTAGTTATATTCTGGATTCTAATATTAATTAAGCGCAGGAAGCAAAAAAAGAGGAAGGAGGAGAAGGAGAAGAGGCGTAAGTAGAGTCTATCATTAATAAATATGCTGGTCAACTGCCTACCTACCTACGTAATAACAAAAATAATGCAGGCGAAGAGCGCTAGGAGTTCCGGCGGAAAAAGAAGGCCGCCAGGGCGAAAGACAAGGCTGCAAAAAAGGCAGTGAAGGCGGCGGAGACGGCGGCGGCAGCGGCGGCGGAATCACCATCACCATCACCATCACCGGCGGCGGTGGTGGTAGTAGAGGAGGCGGCGGTGGTCCCTAACCCTTGGCGCTCACCTGGCGCTCACCTGGAGTGAGGAAGGAAGGGGGTAGGGTTGGAAGCTGGGTTCTTGCAGCAATCGAGCGGTTCACGAACAGAGAATTCCAGATTTCGAGAATGTCGGCGACAAGAAATCACAGAAGGAAGGAGGTAGGCAACAGCAAACTACAGAAGGAAAGAGGGGGTGGGGGCAGCAGGAGTGAGAATTTTGGTCATGGCAGAAGGAATCAGGGAAGGAAGTCGGGTCCTACTTTACTATTTGTGCTGTACTTGGGAGCCAGGTGAGCGCCAGGTGAGCGCCAGGTGAGCGCCAAGGGCTAGGGAAGGAAGCTGGGTTCTTGCTGCAATCGAGCGGTTCACGAGCAGAGAATTCCAGAATTCGAGAATGTCAACCCTCACCATCTTGCCATGCTTCCACCCGCTCACCAGGCCTGTAGTGACCCTAGCTTCGAGGCTTTCCATACCTCTCTACAGTCCCAGTCATTGGTATATAACTCATCCGATACATCGAACCAAGAATCCTCGAGGCCATTTTCTGCCGCAATGAGTTCCTCTTGGACATTATTCAAATGGTCTCTGGGATCTGGATTACGAAAATTATAGGCTTCCCTCCTAGCATCGTCTTTTACCAGTGTTTCCCAAAGTCCCCTTTTGTTTGTCCGGCAATCTGGTGCATCACACCAAAGAACATGCTTGTTATACTCAGTCCAGAGCCGTGTCTTGTCAATCAAACCAAGCCATCCGAGACTGGTCGGCTTTTCAATGACCCAAAGATAGCGCATCGAGAGAATTATCCGGTTCCGGTAGAAAAGCCATTTGTATGTAGTGCCGCAGACTCGACATTCCAATGTATTTTGTCTTCCACACCTGCAAGCGTTAGGGCGATTGGTAATTGAAGTAGCGAATTCATTGTTTCCCCTGAAACAATTGCAAATTCCAGATTGAACAAAATCCTGGAGCTCCTTGGTGGTGGAGATGTGTTGACAGGTCCATACGGCTTTGAAAGCGCCCTCAAGTAGGTTGGAAACAGTTTTGCGGATCAAGGCGACTGGCAGAAGAGGCTGGCCACGCAGCTCGACCAGAGGTATATCCCAACCATAGCCTATGTCGTATATTTTGTGGGTGTGGAGCCTGCCCAGTCTACGACACACCATCAGGCGTGGGAAGGCGCATCCGCCGTTATAGAATGTTTGTATATACGGGCAGTATGGGTAATGTGACAGATTTGTGCATGCTGATGTATAAGTGGGATGGGTGGAGATTTTGCCCTCCACGATCTTCCATGTGGTGGACATGGTTGAGCTGTGGTTGCATAGCGTAATGTGTCCGCGCCACCCAATACATGTCTGCGAATCATCGACACTCCAGTCCTGGCAGTCGCTGGGGAAAAATAATGCGCGTGCGTGTTGGCGCTTGCATTGGCTACAATACACCAAACTGCGTAGCTGTGTCACTTTCTCATCAGCAACTCCAGTGTGCCTGACAGCGAGACACGAGCTGCAATACGATTCGTGATGTAAAATCTCGCGGAGGTTGTATCTTTCCGAATGGCGCATCATTCTCTGATTGAAGCCTCGGTGTTGGACGGCTGAGTCGATTTCCCGTTGATAACCACTGAACTGTTGTGAATCAAACAACACCATGAACAAAGACGACGTCTGACGGAGGCAATACAGCGATTCCGGTGTCAAGTAGGACATTATGAGTAGTAAAGTCTCATGAGGTAGTGCTATGAGATACGTCGGATCCTGCGGGGATGAGGATGAGATGGGGGTTGTACTTTGCCCGGATGAGGATGAGATGGGGCTTGTACTTTGCCAGAATAGTTCCAGAAACTGCATACGAGTTAGCTCTCGTATCTTGAACTTTTAAGCCCAATAACTTTGAAATTTTACCTTGGCTCTAATTTCTCGTAGACTGCTGCTCATTCTACCTTCACCTGACCGGCACCAATCGTAGCAACGCATGATGGCGACTTTCATCGCGGACTTGGAGCACGCAGCAAGGTGCCTGGAGGTAGAAGACAACTGTGGCTCCAGAACGGGCACCGCTGGCGCGTTGGCTCCATGGCGCGGATATGTTCTGTCGACCCCATTCACGAAATACGACTGCCACTCAAATTTTTTTCCGTGACGAAGTAGATAGGGTGGCTCGACCCAGCCAGGCGTGGGGGTTGGCGCAAGGTTTATGTGACCTCTGGTCGTCGACATGGCGGGGCGAGAAGTGGTGGTGATGAAGGTGGTTGTGATGGTTGGTGGTGGTGGTGGAGGAGGAGGAAAAAGAGTAGGAGGGGATGGAGGTACGATGCGTCCTCGTGCTCGTGTTGGCAAGCTGTAGTAGTCGTTACAGCGTGCGCGCTGCCTAGCGGGAGAATCACTGTGCTGTATGGAAATCAGGGCGACGAATCCTCAACATGTTATTGTGATTCAGTTTTGTTCGATATGTGTCTCGACGGCTGGGAAGAATAGGAACTAAGAGAATTATATAGCCATTTGTATTGCTTAGAAATCAATAGATCTAAAAGAGACTTTACCTTTTTTTTTCTTTTAGGTTTTAGACATCTCTCTAGAGGGCAACTTTATTTCCTGTAGCAGATTGCTAGGAAAAGGAAAACGTCCACATCAAGAGCACGTGGTGGTGGTGGAATGACTGTGCTGTGCTACATATATCGCGGGATCAAAAGCTCAGTCAATCATGGTTTGTGGCTGCGGCTTTGGCGCCACATACATAAAAAATAAAAATAAAAATAAGTAGCACAATACGTACCTATAGCCTTTCCCGTACCACAGATTCTGTGGCGTGCCAGAAACAACCAAGCTGGATTCCATTGATTTCGATGACCTTGCCTATTTTCGCCAAGCTTGCGCAGACCAAACCAACTTCCTTCTCGTCGCCTAGCAGCCATCGACGCACGAACAAAGCTAGAAGGAGACATTCTGTACGAATTATTTCAAGCTTTTCCCTTGTACCAGCCCTACTTATACCAGAAATACCTGCCGTCTCCCAAAATTCCCGCAAAGAAGTTTGCACATCGCATGGCTTTGGCGTAGTCACGAGCCGCAACCGAGTCGCCTGGTTCAGCGCCTGATGGGCCAGAAGTGGCGAGAGTCTATTGCATTTACATACCAGCATGTCTCCCATGTTTCCCTCTCACAAATTGCGCAGCACTAACGCCTGCAAGTAAGCGAGATGATCTGCATATGCCTCGCCAGAACCATCTGCAAGTACCCCTTAAGAGCACCGAATGCTGAATTACCTGTAGCCTCAATACCCAAGAGGCCCAGGACAAAACCGAGAATAGAAAAGACTTCGAATCTACGCGCCATCAGCAGAGCCCGACACATGGCAACCCCAAGCCTCGGACGAGGTTCAATTCCAATCCCTTGACTACAACTAGACGCGTGATACCACCCACGGTGAGGAACTCGAGGCCATTCCCAGATATACTAGTCTTGATGCCGCTGCAGAGACGTCAAGGGGCCAAAGATCTGTGTGACTTGATTTGATTTTCTCCAATGTTAAAAAGGTGTCCCGTTGACCGACATGTCTGAAGAATTTCCCTCCTTCACTTACGAGCATCGTAATCGAGTCTATTACACAATCATCATGGTAGGTGGAATCTGCCCGTCAAATCCCACGCGGCCCTTGGTACTTGCTACTAGAGCGGGACTTCATTTGACGATTTCAAGACTCATTCTTACAAGTCGTATTGCCCAGCACGAGCAGTGGTCATCCTGTCAACATGAGCTGAAGGGCAATCAACGACTGGGATGACGTATATAGGGCACGAAGAGCCACTGTTATAGTAATACAAAAAGCCATTTAATCACTATTATACACATCCTGTGCACCTCTGCACCAACTGCTCCCCTGCGTAGTCAAACATACAAGCCTGATGACGAGAGCAATGTATAAGAAAGCGCTACGAATGCAATCGCGCGTTGCAATTGCTATCCGATCACACCCAGTTTTATGTGCACATCTGCATGGCTGTACAGCTGCCAGGACCACCTCAGATTACCCAAACGGGCAACGAGCTCGCCAGACGGGACACAACGAGTGGAGCAGCAAGGATCTGTGCCCCTGCCCCCTGCCCCCTGCCCTTGCACCTGCCTGCACAGCAACTTGATGTAACCTTGATGAGTCACGGAGTAAAATCTCCGACACCATCCAAGAACCCACGGCTTCGCAGCTGCGCACAGCTGGGATGTACCTTGTACACAAGCGAGTCGTGGGAGAAAACAAAATGCAAAAAAATGCATCTCGCCGGCTGCCGAATGCCACTGGAGTACGTGGTATCTTGAGACGAAGCTCTAATACCTTAGTCGAACCCCTTCGTCTGCGTGCATTGCTGGAGTTGCCAGTGATGGGTCGACCAAGCATACGCAACTGGTGCCTGCGCTTCCATCACACGGCAGCGCTCGCTCATCTCACTTTGGTATCACGCAAGACAAATGTACCAGATCTTAGGCACAGTGGCGTCAGAATGCTGTTTCAAGGTTTGGCGGCACCAAGAACATGCACGTCTTTAGATCTCATTCAAAAATCCTGATGCCTGCTCTAAAACTAGAGCGTATAATGTACAATAGCCGCTCCTCCAAACCTCCAAATTACCACTGCAACGCCATGCTGGAGCCAACGCGAACCTGTGTCTCCAGTCTTGATACAAAAAATCCCGAGGCCATCCGCATGCTCTCGTGCTCTCTTGCAATAACCAACAAGCCTCGTGAAAAACAAAATCCATGGGTATTCCAATTACCGTGCCGAACCTTGCGTAGCAGGAAACGAAACAAGATAAGACAAAAAAAGAAAAGAAAAGAAAGGGAAAGATACACGAGAAAAACAACAACGTGGCTGGGGGCAATGAAGTAGACAAGGTTGAATGACATCATGACCGCACACCGCCAACTCCGATAATGCTCTCTTCTCCAAGAGACAAACCACCTTGTGCTTTTTGCCCATTTCATCGTCTTTTGGAACTCATTACGATTCGATATAGGGGTTAACATCGGGGTTAACATCATAACAAATCACTATAACGTCCTACATTCCTTGATGACCCATCATTCCGCCCATCCCCTGCATGGCTTGTTGTTGTTGTTGTTGTTGTTGTTGTTGTTGTTGTTGTTGTTGTTGGTGGTGTTGTTGTTGTTCTTGTTGTTGCTGTTGCTGTTGCTGTTGCTGTTGCTGTTGCTGTTGCTGCTGTTGCTGCTGCTGCTGCTGCTGCTGCTGCTGCAACATCATCTGCTGCTGCTGTACTCGACGCTGAGCCATGCTTTGCTGCAGCATCTGCTGAGCTTGTATTAAAGAAGACTGTTTCATCTTATCAAGAGTTTCTTGGGGGACGTTCTCAGCACTGCCGAATTTTACAATTGCACCTTGCATCAATCGTGAATATATATGCCGAGCACTGAGTTGAATCTGCGCTTGCAAAGGGTTGGCACTCATCTGTGCTTGCTGGGGCTGGCCCTGCTG
>JFZS01000415.1:0-18857 GCA_000709145.1 Balansia obtecta B249 | reverse complement strand
TATATAGTTTAATATTAATTCTTTTTAGTAAAAGTTATTAAAGTAATAAATAATAGCTTATACTTTATTTACTATTTTAAATACTTTCTTAAATTCTTTTTTTAAATTTTTTATAATTTTTAAAGATTTATTAAGTTTTCTTTTTTTAGTTTTAATAAAAGTTATTAAAGTAGTTCTTTATAATAAATTTAAACTATATAAATACTACTTTTATAAGGTATTTTTTAGTATATAAAACTTTTTAATAAGCTTTAAATATTTTATTTAAAAAAAAGTAGTAATAAGCTTAAAGCTATATAAAGAATCCTTAAAGTATTCTTAAGGTTTCTTTAAATAGTTTTAAGTTCTTAAGCTTAATAATTTTATTAAAGTTTTTTAGTTATTAGTTTTACTATTAAAAAGTAGTAATTAGCTATTAAAAGGCTATAATTTTATTTACTATTATTTAATTATTTTTATTAATTAGTATATTAGTAGAATTTTAAAGAGCTATTTTAATAATATTAAGTTATTACTTAAAGTAATGTAGTATAGTTCTAAATAAAAGTCTTTAATATATAATAATTAAAGTTAGTTTATATAAGTAAAACTATAAAGTAGCTTAAGCTAAGCAATATAATGCTAAGTTATAATTATAATTATAACTAATAATTCTATTAAAGACTAGCTAGAAAAATAGTTTTAAGGAATAAAGTCTTTTATAGTTAAGTACTTACTAATAATAGTAGTAATTAATAGTGTTACTTACTCCTATTAAGTAGTAATCGCCTCTTCTGCTTACTAGTGGAGTAGTAAGCAGCGATGTGATTGGTTGATCGGTCTTCTTTGGACCGACGTTCTGCCGGGTCGCTGGTTGGGCCGTAACAATGAGACCCCCGGCTCCTCCACGAGTTCACTACTGAATCGGATTTGAATCGAGTCACAGGGTAGATAGGTAGCTCGTAGCACCAAGTTGGAGGAGAAAACAGCCTCACCCAGGTGGCAAGGTAAACAAAGAAACGAAGAGAAAAAAGACAACACCTACATGAGCCGCTGACGGCATGTCTTAGGATACAAGCCGCAAGGCAAACAGATACAAACGACTCTACGCTCAGGGCGAACCACGATTTCGCAGCATAACCCGAAACGATGAATAAAACTCGCCCAAGCCGATTAAATTGTGTTACCAAACCGCCCTGCTGCGCGATTCATGGCCTGTGTTAAAATGTCCCTTTTCACGAGAATTGTGATGTTGCACTTAATTTGCGAGAAGCCGTGTAACAGGAAGATTTTTCACGGCCCAAGGTCGTGATTTGTGCGGCATTTTACGAACTCGTACTTAAGCCCTCACCGAGCACATGATACAACAACCATGTCCGTGTGTCGCATGAGTGGCCTCATCTTGCGTCGTCTCTTGTTTAACCCATGAGGCTTGGGCTGGTCAAAGGAGCCAAGGTCATGCTATCAGGAGCAGGTGCTTCACAGACGGGCAAAAACAGGGCGTCGCAGTCTGCCTCTGTTTTTTTTTTGTTACACAAGGTTCGACTGGAACTGGTTGGAAGAGCAGGTTGCCACTGAAATCGCCAGCTCATGCGGCAAATGGTAATTGCTCGGAGTAAATGAGCGGATATTGGGTGGTGGAAAGTGCCCTCCTTGCACCATGTCATAATTCATTGTATCGTCATGACGCTGGCATGCGGGGATTCTTTGGACAACCCGCGGCGGGGTATTGGGGGGAGGGGGGGGGAATGACCCGATTCTCGATGAAAGGTTTCCCCGCGTGCTACGGAGTGCTTACTCGATGCTTCCAAGCCTCAGTCACCACCCATCAATCTCTTCGCTTACAGGAGTTGCCAACTTGCCACTCATCACGTGAGGAACCGAGCCCGCTCCTTCCCAACAACTTTCCCTGACCATGGGTAGAAACGGACGACGGTCAGAAAATTAACAGGTGAGCTAGGATCATGCTTGTTTGCTTTAGTCGATGCCTGAACTGCCACTTTTTTCCTTCATTTACTCTTTTTTTTTTTTTTTTTTTTTTGAGAAAAAGAAAAAAAAAATCCCTCACCAAGCTAGGTTAGGGTCTGCCAGCGGATTGTGGCTTATTCTCTCTTTGCCCCAGTTGAATGCAGGGGTCAGCAATGGCTCGGATCTGGTGACGGACATCTGCGCGCGGAGCTTATTAATCGTCAACCCATCTTATCATAGTTTTGGGCTGGTAATTAATACCTCAAGTGAACGAACGAGAGGGAAAAACCCGCGTCCAAACGATTGGCAGGGTTAAGAGCAAGTTGCGTCGTTTAGCTCCGCAATGGGCACTAGTACTCCGCAGCTGGCTGAAGTACTCAGGTACATCAGGCGCGAAGTGTACCGTGCACCATCCAACGAAAAACTGGCAGGTGGCCCGGCCGACTAAGTCTGGGGTGGGGCGTCTGGGGTGGGGCGTCTGGGGGTGTCTGGGGTATTTTTCTTTGCAATAATAAAACAACAGCGCCGAATAACACCTACAGCCATGATGAGCGTCTGTTTTCTTTTCTTTTTTTTTTCCTTTTTCTGTGGTGGGGATTTTTCTTCTTCGTATCCACTTTGTTTGTTCCTCCGCCTTCGTCCTCATGGCGACCCTGTCGTGGATAGAAGCCACTTGTGCCCCAGTATTGTGCCATGCGCGTGGTCGGCAAAGGCAAGGGCACCCCGGCGAGCTGTATTGGCCGCTGGCAGGCTTGGATAATAATAGTGATAATAGTGTGGTTTGTCCTTCGATCTGTCGCCCGCAATCTATTTAAATAATGATAAGGGAAGCAATTCGGCCGGTCATTTGCAGGGATTTTCTCCAATCGGTAGGTCGCAGGTGGCGACTCTGCTACTTCTTGTCACGGATAAACTCTGCCAGGTCTAAAGTACACCAAGATTAATCAGTATTCCCTACGGAGTGGCCTACGGAAGTACTAGTGAGGGCTACACCTGGGAGTGGGATATGATTCGCCGATAATTATTGTCTCTACGACATGTCACCAAGTGTGCAAGTGTGGTGAGCGAACGTACAGAGCAAGTACATGCGCGTCCTGACAACCATCGACGAGCCACGATTCGAGTCACGTCACCCAAAGATCCAGTCACACCTTTTCAACATAACCCCCGTTGGTTGGTATGGTTGAATGGGCAAGACATGGTGGTGCGTTAACGTTGTCCATATTATGCTGGTCACACGGGCGTACAGAAGGAGCTACTTCGTAGTTTGACGAGGAGCCGTCTTGTGTTATCATTTCTTCCTGAGGGCATTCTGCGGAAGAAGTGAGTGCGCTATATATTTCGGCTGCGCCTTGGTGATCGACGCTAACTGTCAGGCGTCAATCGATTCTCAGCAGCGTGCATTGTCTGCGTCATCAGTGGCTAAATGCAGAGCAGGGATCGACATGTCGAGCGTCATAGAGAAGCGCAAATACTCTTGAGATTGACGCTGATGCAAAGAGTTCAGTCCTTAATGAAAAGGGACCGAGTACCATCAGACTCCGTCAACCCGCGGACGAAATTATGGCAAAGTCCATGAGTGATGCGATGCCCAGGCAGCCAAAGCCGGAGCCGCATTTTCCGCAGATGTATCCGAGGGCAATCCTGGCAACCCTGGTCCGTACCAAGCATGGAGTAGGTGGTTGGTTCGTCAGTACATGCTGGAGAGCCATGATGAACGGAGAGCATGACGAACCGTGCGAGATGGATGGTTTGGACACTGGCCCTTGGCACTTTAGCCCCCGGCCTTGTGTTGCACGCCGGACATGGACATCCATCGTGAGGGTGGTTGGTGTTGGGTGGCAAGGTGGGGATCTCATGCTCGAGCGGATTGCCACGGTTGCATCCATTATCCATTGCATCGGCCTCTTCTCACGACGAGGTCACAATGACAGCTCACCCGCTTTCGTTGACCTCGGCGGGATGGCACACACCACAGTCGGTCCACGTTTTCTGCGCTCTCCGTGTTCGTCGGCCATCGATGTTGAGCTTCGCGAAACAATGACCGTCAGCTCCTTCTCTGGCCCTCGAGGATCGAATGCGTGGAAAATTCCACCCCGCCGGCCAGACTCCGCTGTGGGACATCTTCCCCAACTTTGACCATTGATCATGGCCAAGTGGCCCGCGCTTGTCGAGCTTGCCTCGCCGATTCTCGCCAATTTCGTTCGTATCGCAGCAAGGGAACCGGCTAGTGGGTGATGCGCCGTACGGAGCACTGTAGTGATGGGTGCGCGGCGGACCAAACCCTGTTCGTGGGTTGACGGCCCTCCCCATTCGCAGTCGACGGAGCAAAAGTCTGGATCGCTCTACAGCTGCTCCACCTGCCTGCAGCTGCACAGGCGCCCGCAGCGGCCACGATTGGCCAGGCTGCACCATGCGGCCCGGGGCTGGACAACCTCACCGCCTCTTCAACCCCCTCCTCGCCGGTCCCTTCCCCATCCCGCTCGACGCATTCCTGATGCCCATGACAAAGACAACCATTTAGCTGCCCGTCCTCTGTCGACTGCGCAGGACAGAGTAGGTAGAGTCGACAGGGCCACGTCCAACGCCGCCGGGTCTCCGAACCATATCTCGACCACCGCTACTTTCCCCGTCTTTCCTCTTCCACCTATCCTGTCTCCTTTACTCCGTACATTCTGCTTAATACCGACTTCGCAAAAGAGCGGTGTCATCAGCTCCTTTCTACAATATCGTCAGACTTCGCAACCAACCAATTTGGCTTTTACTTTTCCGCCAACATGACCCTCAACTTCATTCCCAACTGTGGGGGTGACGGTTTGCTTGATCTGTCCTTTGACCAGCAACACCGAGATCAGACTGCATATGCCTACTCCTTATCCTCGGCCGCTCAATCAACTCCATTAGCTGCTGCGGGAATCATGACCAATACTCGATCTTGGGCCTTGCCGCTCGACATGTCCTCCAACAACATCTCACCGGCTGCAGCCTCAATAAGCTCACCGGAGGACCTACAAGGCAGTTCACCACTGTCTCATGCTTCAAGTCCACATAGCCAACACTCGTCGTTGCAACACTCGTCGTTGCAACACTCGTCGCTGCAACACTCACCGCTGCAAAACTCACCGCTGCAACACTCACCGCTGCAGCATTCACCGTTGCAACAATCACCCTTTGCCCCTACAGCCAGTCCGTTGACCGACTGGACATTGCAACAAACACAGCAACTGCAACAATCACAGCATCAGCAGTGTCAACAACAGCAACCACAACAACAAGCCTCAGCACATCAACACGTAGCAGCTCCAGATCTGGCTCACTTTATTCCGGACCAGGCCTTTGCCACCTTCAATTCGTTCCCTCGAACCTTCCAACCCAACCCTCTCGACTATCTTCCTCCTTCGACGCAAGCCGCTCTTCAAGCCAACCTATTAGGATCGCCATTCACCACATTGGGTTCCATGGAAGAGTCGACCCATGCAATGCACTGGGGGAGCAGCGGCATGGACAATTGGCATGATTTCCAAAACACACTACAGATGGATGCTCTGAATCGGCTGGACAACGTTGGAAGCAATTCGCCAAATGGGAACTACCTCGAAGTCCTGTCTCTTCCCTCGCCATCTGGTGAAGGCTGGGCTATGGTTGACTGGGGACAACAGGAGCTGGATCAGTTCCAGCAAGCTCAAAATGCCGCCATTTTCAACCCTAGCCAGACCCTTCATCTTCGAACCAACTCCGCTTCCTCCGACGGAAGCAATTCTATGGAGTTCGGCTTCGAGGAAATCCATTTCCCATACTCTCCCGGCTCAGATGGTCATGCGGATAATTCCAACAGTAACAACAACCATTGCTTCGTCGGCGGCGATGGACACAATCATCGTCACGACATGGTCAGTCCCACAACATCTGCATCTGTACCCGTCAAAGTTGAGACCTCGGCCGTTCGTCACAGCCCCGGGAGTGGTGCCGGATCAGTCTCCCCCCACACTACGACAAATTCTCGCAGGAATTCAGGGCCTCGCAAGAGTCCTATTTCAAAGGGTACCACAAAAACCGTCATCCGCCGGACGTCTAGTGGAAAGAAGGATGGCACTGTGGAGAAAAAGGTCGGCCGCAGAAAAGGTCCTCTCCTACCTGAGCAACGTAAGCAGGCAAGTGAAATCAGAAAGCTGAGAGCCTGCCTGCGCTGCAAATTCTTGAAGAAGACTTGCGACAAAGGAGAGCCTTGTGCTGGTTGCCAGCCATCGCATGCTCGCCTTTGGCAGGTCCCTTGCACTCGCATTGATATCAAGGATATCGGCTATTTCATGAAGGATTGGAAGGCTGATTATCAGCAACATGCTGACCTGGGCATGTCTGTGTACAACGTCAAGGGCTTCTCTGCCAATGAGTCGTTGATGTGGATTACTCACGGCTACGGATTCGCACTCCCCGTCATGGTTCGTGAGGTTTTTGTTCTAGATGAAGGATGCTTTGCTGTTGAATGGGTCGAATCTGGAGTAGCCAATGACCCTATCGACTTCGAGACCAAGACTGAAAAACTTGACGTTGGTGCTGAAGGTATCCGCCTGGACGCCCTTCAAGAGTACCTCGACAAGCATGTGGATGGACCATTTGAAGACTTCATCGATGATCACTTTGAAGGCACACCTTTTATCACGGAGATTCTGAAGACCGCGCATCGCTACTACATCAAAGACAGAATGCCGGTCATCAAGAAGGCGCTGAAGCTTGTGCTCGCTTACAATTTGACGATGCATATTACCATGGTCGAGAACCAAGGATCCGAAACTAACCTGGACGGTCAAATCGATGACGAGGACTCTAAATTCTATGGACGCACGGTCGCACCTGTAATGATCAACTTCCAGATCAAGTGCGCGCTTGCTGACATGTGGCGCGAGCTTCAGAAGGATATTCTTGAAGAGCTATCGGCCTTGTACTCGGGCGTATACAGCGGCGAAAAGATGAAGAACTGGCCTACTATCTTCATGCTGGCTTCGATTCTCCTCGCTGTATGGGAGGAAATGCAGTTTGATTGCCACTACCGTGTTCCTGATTCTGCGGCAGTGAACAAGTTCTGCAATGACATGGAGACGACTCCTGTCGGAGTTATAGTAGGCCTTTTCCATGCCATCTCCCAGAAGCTTCCTTCCTTCACCGACTGGAACACCAGACAACATGGACACCTACTTCACAACAACGTTTCTGTTTGCGAGGCTATGACCGAAGTTCGACAACATGTGATCAAGCACGGTAAGTCCGGACCTCTAGCTTTCGCTCAAGTATGTGCCGAGGGTTGGACTGGTTGATGATTAACAAATGCCCCTGCATAGAGTCTTATCTCCGCACCCGCAGGGAGACCAAATTTGACCCGTACGATTTCGACTCTCTCTCCAACAAATTCCTATCTAAACTTGTCATTCGCGCAAATTAACAATTAGATGGCGATGACTCGAATGACCTCGAGCAAGCCTGTCTGGCTCACGAATATCAGGACGGTTTGTCACAGCGCGCCACCGCAGACTTGGACGTATTCTTTTCGGAATCCCCTTTTTCTTTACTTCTTTTCACGGCTGGTCACCGTGCCACGACACGACGTAACCTACGAAAATGGTGCAATGTGTTATGACTCTTGTAACGAATTACCCACACGATTTAAACGACTGTTTCCATTCACACTGTTGTGGAATCACGATTCTGACAGCTCGTAAAGCGGACGTCAAATTTTTTTTTTCTCTGGTTTGAATAATAGGTTCTTTTATTTTTGTTTGGCTCGACGAAGCGTAAAGGTTGCGTTGAATGTATTTACTTTGTCTGATGTCGCATATGAAGTTGAAAGACACTTATGAATACGATGAATGGTATTACAGGGCCGCGAAGACGAGTATCAATCAAGATGGAAGGATAGATGAAAAGCGCACGGAATGGGCGTCTTCGATAAGGCACAGGAGCACCATGCTGAGCGAATTTGTTGTGTCGAGCGGGAATGTGTTATGATCAACGTCTTCAATATATCATGAAAATGTTGCTCAAGAGCACAAGTAGCATTATAGTTTCGTGGGGGGCACATTGTGGACTATTCATGCTGCTAATGCCGCGGTAAGCATATTGAGCGAATTTGTGAGGCTTCAATAACGACCCTAGCAATCCACAAGGCGCCCATACGAAACTAGGTTACTACCTAAGTGTTAAATTGATGAAGAACATCTTTTACTTGCTATGCTGTAGAGAATTGTGGTACAACAATTGACTTGCCAGAGCCGCTAACATTTGAAGTGGAAAACGTGTGTGTTTGCCGAACTACCGGCGCCCTCGCAGACCGAAGAAAGCGAACAGCAAACTTTAACCATACCGGTTTTGGAGATGCACTAAAGAGACTTGGCCAATAAAAGCTCAAGCATGCATCTGGGAAGTATCGATACTCAAGACAACCGGGCGACCGAGTTCGCCCATGCCGCCCCACCAACAAACCCTCCTTCCGTCTACGGAGCAGCCCCTCCCCCAGAGGTGGGGCCAGTGGCAAAGACCGGCCTCACTGGGTTTGTTAGGACGGAGAACCAGGCGGCGGCAATAGTATAGTGCCCCAGTCAGCGTTTCCGACTCAGCGCGGATGCAGGCGCGGGTCCAAGCGCGGGTCCAAGGGCGACGGACTAAATATTTGTTCTTGTCGATTTGATTCTGTCGGCAGCCCCGCAGCTGCACAGCAACTCTGTCTTGTGCTCCATTCTCCATATGCATGACGAGAATAGCAATACTATGGGGGCACTGTTTATGTGAGGCTAGAGACTAGCCTCGTGCAGTTGATGCCGTGTTCAAATCGAAGCGGCAAGCGATGCAATCTCAAGGCGGCGTTGTCTCGGGAATGTAGGAATCTTCCAGACAAAGCTGAGTCAGCATAGATTTGGTAATGCCGCCACATGACTGCTCGACCCATTTTCTGCTTGGACAAGACTGCATCCGGGTGGGACTGGCTGCATCAACTCGGCCCCACCGGGAACGAGAGACACAAGGTGCTGGGGAAGGGGCCAAGGACATGCACGTACGAAACGGCCACGTCGAGACCACCCTTGCAACCTTGAAGAGAAAGAAAAAATAAAAAAATAAAAAAATAAAAAAAAATTAAAAAAGATAAAGTAGCGGTTCGTTATTACTCGCAACTTATGCTGGAACGGCCACGTTGATTTTTTTCGCCCACGCGTAGCTTGGCGTGGTTTGTCACTGCGCCCCGCCCGCTCCCACCTGCCTCGCCCCGTTTGCCATCCGGCCACTCCAGCCACTATTTAAACACTCCCCTCTCGCCGTCTCCCACCACCCACCCATCTCTTCCCTTCTTCATACCTTTTCCCAATACATTTCGTCGCAAGACATCAGCGCCGACACCTTGACATCGCAACAAACTGCTGCTTAACCAATACAGCGCGTCCGGGCTAGCTAGCAGAAGCAATCATGCAGATTTTCGTCAAAACCCTTACCGGCAAGACCATCACTCTCGAGGTCGAGTCGTCTGACACCATCGACAATGTCAAGTCTAAGATTCAGGACAAGGAGGGAATTCCTCCTGACCAACAGCGTCTGATTTTTGCCGGAAAGCAGCTTGAGGACGGCCGCACCCTCGCAGACTACAACATCCAGAAGGAGTCGACTCTCCATCTTGTGCTCCGCCTCCGTGGCGGTATGCAAATCTGTAAGTGTCTGCTCGATTTCGGAGTCGGATTCCAGGAACTTGAACTGACCTTTATCTAGTTGTTAAGACTTTGACCGGAAAGACCATTACCCTCGAGGTGGAATCTTCTGATACCATCGACAATGTCAAAGCAAAGATTCAAGACAAGGAAGGCATCCCTCCCGACCAGCAACGTCTGATTTTCGCTGGTAAACAGTTGGAAGACGGCCGCACGCTCGCCGATTACAATATCCAGAAGGAGTCTACACTTCATCTTGTTCTCCGTCTGCGTGGCGGTATGCAGATCTTCGTGAAGACACTCACAGGAAAGACAATCACCCTTGAGGTGGAGTCCTCTGACACAATAGACAACGTAAAGTCAAAGATTCAAGATAAAGAAGGCATTCCTCCTGACCAGCAGCGTCTGATCTTTGCCGGAAAACAGCTCGAGGATGGACGGACGCTTGCAGACTACAACATCCAGAAGGAGTCAACCTTGCATTTGGTGTTGCGTTTGCGCGGTGGCCAGTAACGCCACTGTTTTCTAATGGCTGCGAGCGGAATGAAGTGAAGATGGCGTTTGGGTCAATATTCACGATGATGGGCATACGTGCCATTCGTCCATGTTAGTTCTAGAGTTATCCGAAACTTGCACTTGATTAATTCACTAGAGATATAATCAGTGGTGCACTATATACTTGAATCTGTTGCTATACCGATGACAGCGACGTGAATGTCGTGACAATGCTCGAAATCCAGTGGGTAATACTTGTCGAATAGAACTTCCCAACGCGAGATGTGGCTGCATGACTATGTGGGCAAGCATTCAAGTGGGCGTGGTGTGTGGGGCATAATCTCTGGAGCGCGAAGCCTTCGTCATTTCAAATTCTAGGCCTTTCTCTCGTCTTAACCCACGAACTCGCCCATGCTGACAGTGAACTGGCATGCAAGCAGTTTTTGCCTCTTTCCCCCCCCGGCCAATCACAAGGAGCGACGCCGTTATATGGTCCCAGCATCTTTACCAACAGCGTCACTCAGCTCCTTGAGCGACGGTCTCGACCGTGCGGGCAATCCGCTTGATTAAAGGCTATACAACGGCCATGCCTTACTTTTATCATCTCAAATTCGAGTTGTATCCTACTCCTGATCCTACGGGGACAGCTTTTCAGAAGTCTGGGCAAAGCGAATTTGAGCAAAGGCACGTTTGGTTGCCTCCTCAAGGGACGAACGTTTTCGACGACCTTCCATCGCATTGTAGCTCGAAACCCACAACACACCGATTCAAGCCATCATCTGACTATCCTCGAAACGAATACTCGGATAGTGTCTTTTCGCCTTTCGCAAACAGCTCTTTCGGGCAGGCAAGCGAGGGCGTGATAGACTGTGGTGTCACTCGGGTCCCCCCCCCAATGTCAAACAAACGGTTCGAAGCTACATCAGAGAAAACGAAGCTAAAAAGAACAAACAGCTATCCTCCTCCACCGTCCGACGCTGCTATACACCCCCAGACTGCGGTCAAAGATTGGCGCTTCAGCCGCGTGAGCATTGAGACAGTCGACCCGACAAGTACGAGTGTTGGCACAGGCATGTCCGGAGATTCAAGGCGCGTGGTACCTGCCGCGGCGCCGACCCTAGGCCCCTCCTACTCAGGCGCGGGTACCGCTACAAAAGCTGAGTTCAAACCGCTGGAAAGCAAGAATACAGAAGTTGGATGGGGCATTGTTCACTTTTATCGCGAAGGCGAAGAGACCTGGAACTTGGGTACCAACGATCACGGCGAAGAGCAAGAAGAGGCGTCAATCATGGATGATTGCAAGACGCTATGCATACCTGCCGTGCCGGCATATATGTCACCAAGTGACTTTTTGGGTTTCGTCGGAGATACGTGGAGAAATGAGCTTAGCCATTGTAGAATGGTAATGACGTCGAGGATGAACCGATATTTGGCCTTGCTCAACTTTCGGGAGAGCAAGACGGCTAAAAAGTGGAAACGCGAGTTTGATGGCAAGCTATTCAATTCCATGGAGGTATTGTTGACAAGACATGTCCCTACGACATCTTTCCTTGGCTGGTGTCCTTGGTTAACATGGCCTATAGCCTCAGCTGTGCCACGTTGTATTTGTCAAGTCAATCACGTTTGAAACGCCGACAGGAGCGCGACGAATTGATTCGACCTCGCTTCCAGCATCGTCATCCTCTGCTGTATCAAGCAGCCTCCGACCGTTCCCGCCGCCAACACCAAACTTGGTTGAGCTGCCGACCTGCCCAGTGTGTCTGGAGCGTATGGACGAGACCAATGGCTTAATGACAGTGCCATGTTCTCATGTGTTTCACTGCAATTGCCTCCAGAACTGGAAAGGTGCTGGATGCCCCGTCTGTCGATTTACGAACACTACGGGGTCCGAAGGCTCCCACGGCGACCACAACGATTCGCACTTGCAGCCCTTTGGATCGTCCATTTCAAACCTATGCAGCGTGTGTGACTGTACAGATGACTTGTGGATTTGTCTCATCTGTGGCTACATAGGGTGTGGAAGGTACAAAGGTGGGCACGCCAAGGATCACTGGAAAGAAACAGCACACAGCTTCTCTCTGGAATTGGAAACACAATACGTATGGGACTACGCCGGTGACATGTGGGTGCACCGGCTTATCCGTGATAAAGGAGACGGTAAAGTCGTTGAATTACCAGGGAGAAGCAATCAGAGCAACCGCACAACAAACGAAGATGTCGTTCCCAGGGCGAAACTTGAGAACATTGGTCTCGAGTATACTCATCTCATCACCAGTCAGCTAGAATCGCAAAGAGCATACTACGAAGAGTTGATTAGTAAAGCCGTGGACAAGGCGGCACGGGCTTCAGAAGCAGCCGAAAGCTCGGCCGCTGCGTCGTCGACAGCCATGGAGCAGCTGAGCGCCCTGGAAGAGAAGTTCCAAATCCTGACTAGGGACACCATACCGCAGCTCGAAAGAGACGTGCAGCGGGAGCGGACCAAGGCGACAAAAAGCGATGCGCTGGCTCGCAGCATGAGCAAGGCACTCCAGGAAGAGAAGCGCGTGAATGAGGGGCTTATGAAGAGGATCGAGCACCTGGGGGCGGAAAACGAAGCGGTGAGGAAGAGCGTGGCCGAGTTGAAAGCGGAAAGGGATGAGTTGAAAGAGATGAATCGGGATTTGACCATGTTTATCTCTGGACAGGAAAAACTGAAAGAGTTGGAGAATGAAGGGAAGATTGAGGAGGGGGAGTTGGCGGGCGGGAGTGTGATTGTGTCTGAGAAGAAGGGGAGGAGGAGGAAGAAGCGGTGATGGCTGACTGGCACGCTTATGCTTGTGGTGATTTGTGATGGGGTAGCGCGGCGTTGGTGAGCAGCGTAGACACAGGGACGCAGGGTCTTGCATTGATTTCCTTGCTCTTATCAATTGGTGTTTTGTGCAGTCGCGTATGGTGATGGTCTTGTGCCGCGCCGAGATTGAGCCTGTTTAGGTGGAGCAGAGATGGGTGGTGATGGAGTGATGGCACGACCTGGTTGGTCTTGGCGTTTGAGGGCTTTTCGGTTGTGTGTTGCAGCGCCATCTTCTAGCGGCGCCGCCTTCTAGCGTCATCTTCCAGCACCATCTTCCAGCACCATCTCCCAGTACCATCTTCCGCTGCTGCTGTTCGCGAAACTGGCAACCACGTCCCCGGCAACCTGCCCCAGGTGCCCCAGCTTCAAGTGTTAGTGTTCCGGGCTGGTCCTGAGTGGCCAGTTCTCCGTCCGGCCCCACCTTCTCTCCCTTTCCTTTCTCTTCCCGGGGACGCCCCTCTAATAGCTCGGTGGTAGACGCGGGCTCCAAGTCGCCTTGACCTCAACTGCCCTTTTTTTCATATACAAGAATTCCTCACCATCCGTCCTGACCACACTCCGTCAAGCGCCCCAGCCATATCGCATATCGCGCTGGCCTCCCCTCTCGCACAAGCTCTCCAGAAGCGACCTAATCTTTTCCCTCTCGACCGCCTTGCTGTATTGCCGATACTGACGGCAGCCAGACAGACTAGTCGCGACGGCTCACCACCGCCTCGTCAGCGCTGCCATGACGTCCACCGCGGGCAAGGATGCCCGGACGGCCAGGGCGGAGGAAAAGGAGGATCGGGAAGCAAAGGAGCTCTATCCCATGGTCAACTGGAAATATGACTTGTTTCTTCATGTAATGGGGAACCTGGTAGACTTGTTCTTTCGTGAAGTCGTGCCTAGAGGATCGTGGAAGGTCCCGAAATCCGGACCTGTGCTGTTTGTGGCGGCACCACACGCAAACCAGGTGAGTATCACGCTTGGAAAACCCAAGGTGATGTATATACATATATATATATATGTATATGTATATGTATATGTATATGTATATATGTTAACTAGTAAAATCTCTTATCGTGGTCCGTGACTGCTGACGTGGTTTCCCTTATCAAACAGTTTGTCGACGGTCTCATCCTTCAGCGAACGCTCAGACAACAAGCCGGTCGACGTGTGTCTCTTCTCATCGCGCAAAAATCCATACATGGCTTCATCGGCTGGGCTTCCCGTCAAGTCAGCTCTGTGCCAGTCGGCCGAGCCCAGGACGCTGCGAAACCCGCGCCGGGCACAATCTACCTGCCCGACCCTGTCAATGATCCCACTTTGCTTCGAGGTGTTGGCACAAACTTTGGTGCCGAGACCGGCCAGACCGCCCCTGGTATGATCTTCCTGCCACCGGGCAAAGACGCTGCGTCAGTCAGCAACGACATCGCCGAGATCCTCGGACCCGAGACGGTTCGCGTCAAGCGCCCTTTCAAGGGCAAGCTGGCCATGGTGCAGTTGACCGGGCGCGACGACATAGATGAACACGGCAACTTCTCCAATCCCAACGTCAAGGGACCAGCTCCTGGATACAAGGGCACAAAGTTCAAAATGGCGCCGCACATCGACCAGACCAGGGTGTACAGAGCCGTCTTTTCCCGATTACTCAACGGCGGCTGCGTAGGCATCTTCCCCGAAGGCGGCAGCCATGACCGGACCGAATTGCTCCCCATCAAGGCCGGTGTTGCCATCATGGCCCTGGGTGCCCTGGAGCGGGCCCCCGACTGCGGCCTCAAGATTGTGCCGGTGGGCATGAACTACTTCCACGCTCACAAGTTTCGGAGTCGCGCTGTAATCGAGTTTGGCAGTCCCTTTGAGATCCCCCCACACTTGGTCGAGGCATACAGCAATAATCGGCGAAGGGAGGCCATTGGTAAAGTCATTGACACCGTGTACGAAGCTCTGAGCGCAGTCACGGTGTCTACACCAAACTACGACACGCTGATGGTGATACAGGCTGCTCGGCGGCTGTACAACCCCACGGGCAAGAAGTTGCCTCTGCCCGTAGTAGTCGAGCTGAACAGACGGCTCGCACAGGGCTACGAGCGCTACAAGGACGACGAGCGCATCACCTCCCTCTCCGCTTCGGTCAAGAACTACAACTCTCAGCTGCGATATCTCAACCTCAAAGACCACCAAGTTCAATACGCCAAAATGTCGATTTTGAAGGTGCTCTTCCTTCTCGTCTACCGCTCGCTCAAGCTGTCGGTCCTGTTCGTCTGCACGGTTCCGGGGTTGCTCCTTTTTGCACCCGTGTTTGTGGCGACCAAGATCATCAGCATTCAAAAGGCAAAAACGGCGCTGGCGGGCTCTACGGTCAAAGTGCGTGGACGTGATGTCATGGCCACATGGAAGATTCTTGTGGCCATGGTCCTGGCGCCGACCGTATACCACGTCTACTCCATCATCATTGTGTTGAAGATTTGGCAAGATGGGCTCTGGGGCTACGTGCCTTACTGGGTACCTCTGTGGCTGGCCTACATTGCCATATGGCCAGTAATGATTGGGATCACGTTTGCAGCTCTAAGGTTTGGCGAGGTCGGCATGGACATCTTCAAGTCACTGCGGCCTCTTGTCCTGTGCCTGATCCCCAGCTCCGACTTCAATATCCATACGCTACGGCTTCGACGCGCCGAGCTGAGTGCCCAGGTGACGGATCTGATCAATACGCTCGGGCCGGAGATGTTCCCGGATTTCGACAAGACTCGCCTCGTGCCCGACATGTCCAAGCTGGAGAGCGGGGGCGTGGGCGTCGCGGAGAAGGCGCACAGGCGCAAGGACAGCGATCAATCCAGCACAGGCGCGGACATGGACACGGCGTCGTCGGTGCTGTCGCGACGCAACACGACGCAGTCCAGTCGCGCTCTCCCGCGGAACGACTCGTTCAGCAACATCGGCCAAGTAGGCATCTTCTCGACGCGGCCGCCGTCGCGGTCAAGAAGTCGGTCGCGATCCAGCAGCGTTGGTGGTGGATTTGGCCTGAGCGGATTTCCCGTCAGTGCCTTTACAACGCTCGACTCGGCCGAGGGGTTTAACGAGGCGAGCAGAAAGATTCGGCAGGCGATGAAGGAGAGAAGGAGGAGGTCGGACAGGCTCAACGAGGCAGACCGGGATGAGAAGGACAAGGACAGCGAGGAGGAGGGTTATGACGAGGCGAGGAAAAAGAATCTGTGAGCGAGCGGGGGAAAACGTTCTTGCTTACTTGACTGCTTTGGGAGATGGGCTTGGGTAGGTAATTGGCATGACTTGATGTAGCTACGCGAGCGATGGGAGGTGCGCAGTTTTGAATTTCTTCGGGCGCTAATGATGTATGATGTATTCATGTATTGGGCAGATGTGTGATGAGGGCTTAATGTCTAAATTGCGTTATTCGAATACGCACTCGTTCACACTGGCGGGCAGCCGAACGTGCAACGGCCGAGCGTAACGCCGATCGTCGGCGTTGCTGTCAATGTGCTCGGCGGACTCGGCTATGTTGGATTGGCAGGCACAGATTTAGTAGCGTGGCCTCGGATGCCGCGCCAGGCCGAAAGGAGACAGAAACGCCTCACGTGGTTGGTCAATTTGATCCGACGCACGAGGGTCGGATATACGGCGTATACGACGCTTCGTCTTGCGAGGACAGGAGTACAATAAGCTGGGATGGCGGCAGGAAATACTTCAATATATATATATATATATATATATCGTCTTGGGAGTTCATTGCCTGCAGCTTTGCACCCCAGGTGGGGGTGGACAACAACCCTGGTGACGGTACGCAAGTGACGTCAGATTAGATGGCATTCGGAGAAAACCACCCACCGAAAGACCGAAGACAGCTGCCCCGGGCACGAACCCACTTCTCCCGGGTCTCTCTTTTTTCGCAAAAGATTGCTCCCTTCCTTCGTCACCCCCCGCATGCCGCTGAAGCAGAAAGATGGCCGTGTCGCTCAAGGCCCTGGTGTCGTCGGTGCTGGGCGGCGCGAAGCACGGGCCAGCGGCGCGCGATGAGCTGTTCGCCAGGACGGACCCGGCTGTCGACGGGGAGGCGTGCCTGCGCGACTGCGAGAGCTGCGCCGTCCGGTACCCGAGGGGGTTCCGCATCGACGAGGACGACCTGTTGTACGGGCTCGTCAAGGGATGGAGCACGCACTTGCTGGTCGGGACGGGCAAGACGGACTGGGTGCGCGACGTGTGCGACGAGAAGGGCAGTGTGATGGAGGCCATCGGGAAGGGGGACGGGCCGAGCAACGGGGTAAGTTTGCGAGTTGAGGGCATTCGTGTGAATCTGGTGATGGTTGGACGAACCGGGCACCGCTCGCTCTTTGAAAAAAAAAAAAAAAAAAATAACCACGGCTAACCAAGACTGACCAGAGACTGATGCTCTCGGCGTCGAATATCCCCCCCACGCCGCACGACACAGGCGACTACTCGGGGCCCACGACGGTGCTCCTCCTCCCGGCCTTCATCACGGTACACAACGTCCGGCCGCGCAACGTGCCGGCCCTCATGGCCGAGCTCGTCAGCAAGGCGCCCACGACGACCTCGCCGCTGCAGCCCGTCGTCTCCCTCCCGGCCTCGATCCCGAGCCAGGACGGGGGGGCCACGCCGGGGCTGACGACGGCGCCGTGCCCGCACGCGGCCGTCATCCTGCTGTGCAGCCAGAAGACGCGCGACGCCCGGTGCGGCCAGTCGGCGCCCCTGCTGCGCAGCGAGCTGGAGCGCCACCTGCGGCCGCTGGGGCTCCATCGCGACGCGCACGACGCCCGGCCCGGCGGCGTGGCCGTCTACTTTGTCAGCCACGTCGGCGGGCACAAGTACGCTGCCAACGTGCTGGTGTACCGGCGGCCGGACGCGTTCGGCCGGGACGCGGCCGCGGGCAGCAGCAGCGGCGACGACGTCGGTGCTGCGCAGTGCATCTGGCTGGCTAGAGTCAGGCCTGCTGACTGCGAGAACCTGGTGCGGTATACCGTCTTGGAGGGCAAGGTCGTCAAGCCGGGGCAGCTGCGGGGCGGGTTCGACAGGGCGAGAGGGCTGACGAGCTGGTGACGGGTGTGGACGAGGCGTTCCTCATGCTCGTTTCTTGGGGCCCAGGGTTGGCGCCATGTGATGGCGGGTAAAGGTAAAACCTGGAATTGCTTCAAAGTGGGCTGGCTAGGGGCAACTGTCTACACTTTATACCAGCGAGTGAAAAGAAGAATGGTGCTGAGACCTCGGGACCCAGGTCGATAAAAAGCACGTCAAGCAAGACAGCAAAGGCGGCATTATCGAAACAAAGAGTCCCAGGACTTGCTCGTTAAAAGTACGTCCCCGCAACCCGTACCATTTTATTTATACGCCGTGATCTATCCAATCCCGCCAAATGCAATATAAATCCGCACATGTCGGAAAAAAAATAAAAAGTGCCGTAATGCCCCATCGCTATGCACCATACGCCCTTGTCAACAAGAAGCAAAACAACCCAAGAAACCCCATCAGTATTATCCAAGAAAACGTACACAGCCCCGCTAGTCTATCGAGCGCGACTCGGAGCTGGAGCTCTCGTCCGACGACACGCTCAGGCTGCGGCCAAAGTCGTACACGACCTTGTATATGCCGAACGTGACGAGGCCGAGAACGATGAAGATGACGATGATGATGACGGCGATGACGTAGTTTTTCTGCATCGTGGCGGAGGGGGAGCTGCGCCGGCCGAGGTGGGTAAAGGTATTTTGGTGCGGGCGGTTGATTGTGAATGGGCGTTGAGTTTCGCCAAAGGCAAGGACAGGACCGGCGGGTTGAATTGTCTGGAATAGATGGAATGGAATGGGCGCGGCGGCGAGCGGTCGACTGATATAGCTCGTTGCCCTGCCACCGACTTTACGAACCCGGTTCGGTTGGGGGGGGGGGGGAGGGGG
>JFZS01000414.1:0-18918 GCA_000709145.1 Balansia obtecta B249 | reverse complement strand
GGGGCAAATTGGCCGGCTAGTATTTCTTGTCCTGTTTTTGGCCCAGGAGGTCAAGCAGCTTCATGCATATATATATGTGTGTGTACTTGTTCGAATGTGGTTCGTCTGGGGCTTTACGTATGGAGGGAGTGGCTAGTATACCATGGAAGGAAAGATGGCTTTATTGCTATTGCACCACGATGGCACGGCGCATATCGCTCAGGGTATGGTGTCACGTTGGCACAGCAATTAGTGAAACTAATGTAACATCAGTCAGTGCTATCGCACGATGCAGAAAATGCCGTTGGGATATGCAGGCAGTCTCGTAAAGACTTTTATAGCGTGACGGGACATTGACGAGACGTGAGGACGACGGGACTTGACGACGAGACTTGACGACGGGCGTGACGACGACCCCGTCTTGGCCGACCCCTGCAGCCCGCAGCCCGCAGCCCGCAACCCGCAACCCGCAACCTGCGGCCTCGCGAGCCAGGCATCATCGTCGTCGAGTTTCAAGCTGCTCGACCGGTTGCTATCCCTGAATCAACACGGTACGATTGCAGCGTTCGCAGGTATAATTGCCACTTGCTTATCCGTTCTGCACCTTGCTTTTCGTCTAGTTGCTACGATACTCCTTTGCGTGGTAGATGGGACAAATCTCTGGCGGCCGACATCTGCAGCTTGAATCCACGCTCATCATCCCTCGAGCCAGCCGCCATCTCCCCTGAAAAGAATGAGTACCTCACACGAACTATAGTGCTGTCATCGCAAACATATTTATCCATAGACATCGATTCCCGCATCCACAGCCACAGCTATGCCCAAGCTCAGATCATAGCCTATTGCAGGCATGGAGGATCCATGGAACTCGCCGTGGGCGACCGAAGCGACCACCCTCACCCCCAAGATAGACCTGCTGCCAGAACCTCAACAGATCCATCTGAGCAGCAACACGCGCAAGAGCTCACGGTGTCTCTCGCCATGGGGCCTGGCAGGCGAGGAGGAGGATGCATGGGGTGGATGGAACGACGCGGTCCCGGGGCGGAAGGACAGCCCAGGCTGGGGAACAAGTTGGGATTTGGGAGGAGGGAGTGATGGCCCGAGAGTGCTGTCGCCGGATCCTTGGAAGATGAGGGACGAGACGACGCATTCTGGCATGTATGGGAGTGCTGTTCTGTCCATTGGCGAAGAGCAACAGTCGTTGCCGACGAATATCGGGCACGAGATTGTGGATGATGATATAGGTGGTCGTGATGGGGACGCACAGGGCCAACATGGGTTACGCAGCGGTTCCTCCGACACGGACGAGGCTGGGCGAGGTTTAGACGCCGGCGAGCGGCTTGGAGGCAGGCAGCCTGCGAAGGTGCAGGAACTGGCGGGAATACACGATGACATGGCAAAGGGTACGTGTACTCCGGATCTGCCTCTAGCGAAGGCATCATCTAGAGGCACCACGACGGGGCTCGGAGACGATGACGGTGCCGCAAGCGGCGCAAGGCATACAGAAGTTACAAGCGCTGGCGCACAGGAGGAAGAAGATGAGAATTCGCAGGCCAGACCCAAGGCGGATGGCCCTACAGCCGTCCACAAGGCACCCAGCACCACGAAAGCACCAACGCCCCTCTACCCGGTCGATCTCTCCCTCCTAGACGCCATGCTCCCCGGAACGCAGCCGATCTCGGTCCAAGCCGCGGCGCTTTCAGACACGATGGAGCCCTTCTCGACCGCGGGCCAGCGGAAAGCCTGGCACCGCATCTCCCGCTTCGGCTCGGCAAGGAAGCACAGCGGCGACGAGGAGGCCTACGTGCGTGTGTCGTGGCGCGACTCGCATATCCGGAGAGGCGTCCTGGCGACGGTCCGGCGATGGCTGGAGGAGGATTCGCCGCGCGGGCGGCGGCGCGGACGCAGGGGCCGTGTCGGCGCCGGCATGTTCGGCTGGGACTCTTCGGGCGCGCCGGGCCTGTGCATCGGCGAGCTGCTGGGCCGTCGGCTGGCTTCGCCTGCTGAAGCGAGGTCTGGCGATGAGCAGCAGGTTGGTGGACCTGCGGACGATGATGAATGGGGCGAGATGGTCTCTGCGGCGGCGGACAATGGCCATGCTGGCCGTGTGCCGCCGCTCGATGCGAGCTGGGGATTCTCGCCCGTGAGGGAAGTATCCGCGGATGACGGACCGTCTGGCAGCGCTTCGGCGTCGACGCCTGTCTCGGAGAACGGCTCCGTATCCGCGACGAAGGGCGCCGTGGTAGAACCCGCGCCGGGAACTTCTTTGCCCACGGTGACCAGCCCAGCGGAGACGACGCCTCCTGAAGACGCGTCCGTGGCCATGGGGTCAGACCGGCCGGCTTCCGTACAGGTAGACGATGTGCTACGCGGCCTGCCCGATCTGTCGTACATGCTCAGATGAGAAGACTAGATATGGCATGCGACAGAGGTGGCCCGTGTCCATGGCGAGTCCCGTCCGAAGCCCAATCTACATCACCTCACGCCGCTAGGCGTATGCAGACTAGATAGTTTGTCGTGCTCCCTAGCAACGCCCAGATCCAGCGAGGGGAGAATGTGCCTAGGCAAGGCTAGGGACACAGGACGCCTCGTCGTGTGTGCCCTGACAAAACTATAAAATCCAAACTGTGGCATCTCATGGTTCGCTGGCTAGTGTCGACCGGGCACGGTGTTTTACCTCGCAGTGCCTGGCACGAATCAGGAAAGGACAGAAATAAATAAATTATAAAATGCTAAATAATCCGTTCTCAAATTGCGCCCAACGTTGATGCCCCAATCTGCGAGACTCTCGCTCGTTTCCTCCACCGACACCATGCTGACACGGACTACAGACTGCACAAATAAACCCGCCTGTCCACGACACGACGTGAACGATGCTGACCGGTGGGCAAAAACAGGTTCCTCTGCAAATATCGACAAGGAGGCTGGGGTCGACCGATTGACACATAGCCTGGTTCATGTGGCAGGGATTGCGTATAAATAGCCATGTTTAAGCCAGCGTGAGGGGGTAACTGCATGCCTCCATGCTATCGGGGGTGATTCTGAAAAGCTTCAGGGTTACTCTCCAGCTAGCAAAGGCATGGCCCTACCCATGAACATCCGGATGAAAGACAACGTAATACTTGTACGATACGGCTGCTGACGACATCCATCCCGCACACGTGACCATTCCCCACAACGTGGCAATCGACGTCACGTGCGACGCCGTGACAAGAACTTGCATGCTGCGACTTGCGGCACATAAACCCTGCAACGTTGTGCCCCCCATACTGCCCGACAATTCAACTACAACCAGACCAAGTAAGCCACCTGCACCCCTTACAAAGTGCTAACCAGACCGGTAGAGCTCATCTGATCAAAGCAGGCCCTACACGGGAGTGCTTCAAAGCCTAGCCAAGTCCAGTAGTGCATCGAGATGGGGACGCAGCAGGAGGCTAAGACGCAAACTTGGTATTCTGTAGCTTAATAGCACAATCTGTTCGTTTCTCCCCCGGGAGGTGGCGGAACTAATGGATTGTGCTATTAAGCTGTAGAATCCCAGGTTTTTTTTTTGCTTTTTAGCCTTTGCAAACCCCCCTTCGCCCTTCTCTGCGTCCCTGTATCTTGTGGCTGTTTGTACCTATGCTACATTCACATGCGAATGCCCACGGGGTCCAGCACCGTCCAGAATGAGAACAGGATAAGCTTTGAAACCCAAAGCGACTGAAAATTGTATTCGTATTCGGGGTGTACCACTTATTTCCCATGTCCCAACGCCAATAAATGCGACCAAGTCGTGACTCGCTCCCCGTGTCCCTTGCCCCTGCCTGCCTTGACCTTGAAAAGCTCTGGCCTGCATAGCTCACGACGTGTCAGACAGCACATACGCTTCACACCGTTCCCGCCCCTTCATATCAATCCCCTCGACGCCAGTACTTGACTCAGCTCCTTCAGCCTGACTGGCTTCGTCAGGAACAAGTCGATCCCGCATGCAAACGCCTCCTGTTGCGCCTCTGCCGACGCCAGGCCCGTCAGAGCGAATATCGTGCACGCGTCGAGCTTTGCCTCTTTCTCCTCCTGGCGGATGAGACACGCTGCCTCGAATCCGCTCATTATGGGCATGGAGAGGTCCATGAAGATGCATTTGTACACGCCCGCGCCTTGCCGAAATGCGTCAACTGCTTCCTTGCCGTTGCTGACTGCGTCATGCAAATGTCCCATCTTTTTCAGACACGATGACAAGATCTTGAGATTGATTGGATTATCGTCGACGAGCAGAAATCGGGTAGGGGCCGTCGACGAATCCTGGGATGAAGACAGGCCCCCCCTCAGATGGTGTATCGGAGCTCGGTGGCGTCAACGGTGTCAACGGCGTGTCTGTCTGGTCGCAGAGCGCTTCGTCGAATGGTGATTCGTTGGGCGATTCTTCGCTCGGCGTTTGATCGCTTATAAGCTCCTGCTCGATCGACAACAGCCCTTGCCCCAACTCGCCCGGTGGTGTGAGCTCCGCATTTGCGTCCAAGGTAATATTACTCTGCTCGTCCTTCCGTTCCAGACCGGATGCTAGCACTCTGGCCAGCTTTCGGGGTCCAATGCTGTGCACCATGTTAGTCGAATTAAGAAAACAAGAACAAGAAGGAAGTTCTGGCTTAGAGACGAGGAGAACAAAGTACATACGGCTGCGAGCTGAACTCCAATATTCTGCCTTGCAGGAATCGATTTGAAACCTTATACCTCGATTCGGCCGCTCTCGCAGCCAAAACATTTCGGCAAATCACGACAACGGGCGTCCGCGCCAGCACGTCCTCCGCCTGGTTGTGAAGACGGTCAAGGTGAGTGTCGCTGCAAATCAAAATGTCCGGCTTGCCCGCGGTCTCATCTGAAGCATCCAAAACTGTCATATGGAACCAATCACGACAGATTGCCACCAGTGCTGCATGCTCATCAAACTGTTTGCCAATGCCTGGAACACCAACATCTTCGCTCGCGGAGCGATCATGCGCAAAGCCCACCACACAAGCCCGCAAGCCTCTCAGAGTACGGACATGATGCTCGAATGCATCTTCGTACAACTCCCCCTTCCCAATAGGGGTCAGGTCACCATATTGTGGCGAGACCCTAGGCGAGACCCTAGGAGATGGCACAACCTCCAGGGGCAACTCGACCGTGATTTTCGTTCCGCTGCCAAGGTTGCTTTGGACCTTGATTCTTCCGTTGAGTCCCGAGACAATCCTCTTGACCAGACTCAGGCCGAGACCAACACCAGGGCTTAATCTGTCTTCCTGGGAAAAGGGCACAAACAGGTTGTTTTTGAGATACTCTGTACTGATGCCCTTGCCCGAGTCCGATACCGTGAGACAGACGTTCCTCAAATCGCGCCGCGCACGTGCATGGCCGGGACACGGCGGGCTTGCACGCTGGCTCAGTGTCACTTCGATGAAGCCTTTGGTTGTGTACTTGAGGGAGTTGCCCAGGAGGTTCATAATCACACGACGCAAAGCCCCGGCCTGCGTATGAAAAAACCAGTTCACATTTGGTTCAATATCCAGACTCACTGCTACCTCGCTAGACCGTGCGTCGTTGGACTCGTTATCCATGGCAACGTCCATCTGATCAAGGCGTCGCAGAGCGACTCGGTCAGTCTCCATAGACGCAGCCTTGGCGGCGTGTGCAACAATGAATTTCTGATACGTGTGTCCGGCGAAAAGGCTCTCGATGACCTCTTCGGCCATTGCGTCCACAGCAACGTTTGTTGTGATACTCATCATGCCTGCTTCCATCGACTTGGATCCCCGACGATGCGCCCGGAGGTCGCGTTTACTATCGTGACCAGGCGTGGTCCTCGAGTGTCTCGACGGTGCTTTGGTGTTAAAATTGTTGATTTTGGCCCAGTGGAGCAGGTGGTCAACTGTATCCAGCAGTGTGCGCCCGCATGTCTCAACGGTGTGCAGCACGTCCCTCTGAAATCTATCCAGAGTCGAGTCGTGAAGCATTTCCACACCCAATACCACTCCGTGTAGCGGCGACCGTAGTTCGTGCGATAGCGAACTCAGCATGTCCATCTTGGACTTGTCCGCCATCGTAGCCTTTAGCCGGGAGACCTCGGACATGACGATGGTCCCAAAGGCAATGAGATAACTCAGCTCGCCTTTGGAGCTGAAGACGCGACTGCAAGACTTGGTGTACGCAAACATGCCTGCAGACCACCGCTGGTTGGAGGGATCCCAAATGGGCGCAAAGGCAATGCATCGTGCGCCTGGCAACATATGCATGACCATTTCCTGCTCGCTCTGCTTCATCCGCGATCTCCTCCCCAGCGGCCTTTTCCGGTGACTTTCTTGTTGCGTCGGGACAGCTTTCGGGGCAGCTTTCGGGGCAGCTTTCTGGTCAGCAGATGCCTCTTCGCTGGAGAAGTCACTTGACTGTACTGTGCCACTCTGGTTGAAGTTGAAGATCATGCCTCTGGGATGGCGTCGTAAAAGCTTCCGTAGGAATTGTTGGGGAAATTTTGACTGGCCGTGCAATGCAGAGTCGTCTTGTGCCATCGACAGCGATGACCCGGAAAAGCCGAGAAGAGGCGCGAATGGTTGATCGCCATCGTTTCCGCCGCCAACAGAACGGTGTTGAGATGCATTTTCATCACTGCTGCTGCTGGAAGAAGAAGACGACGACGACGATGAAGACGCGTGCGTGGTGGTGGTGCTGTGAAAATCGGAAGCGTCAGCACCGCCAAAGGTTGTCACATTGGCATCTAGAAAGATTACGCCTTCGATTTCCAGGGAATTGCACAGCGCTTTTGCCGCTTTGGCGTAAATCCCTTGCGTCTTGGTTGTCAGGTCTTCCTCCTCGGTACATTTGCGGGCGGACTCGGCCAAAGCTGTTGGGGGACGCATTAGCGACACAGTGTCTCCAACTCCGCCGGCCGATGAAAGATTGCCAAAGGTCGTTTCCCCTTTGGTGGGTGAAGAGGCAGTAGCCGCCGTTGTACTGCCTTGCACACCCGTAGCGTGAATATCGGGTGTGATGAGCCCGTTCTGGGGAAGTGGCTGCTCATCATTAGTGGTAGGCAACACGTCAAACTTATTCTTGGTCAATGTTGTTGATCCGTCAACAAAACTGCTGATGCCCCGAACCATGCGCTCCGTGCGGTCATGGGATTTGGTTGCTCTCTTCAACTCTAGATGGCCCATGATGACCTTGGACAGCTCCCACATGAATCGCACATCGTCTGGCCCTAATCCTGAGCGAGGCTCATCGTCGAAAACACTTAATACACCAATGTTGACGCCATGGTAGGTCCGGATAGGAACGCCAGAGTAGAACCGACATCTGGGCCACTCAGACTTTACAAACGGGCGGTCGACAAAGCGCGCATCAGCGGCCAAGTCATTGACTATCGACACTGGTAAGGTCTCATCGTCAACGCTCTCTCCCGCGTCATTCGCCGCCGGTGCAGCGGCAGTGAGGACGAACTCGCAGATACCATACGATCTCGGTATAGCGGTCCCTGAAAGCCAAAGGCCGTCTTGGCGAGCAGAGTCGGACGGTTGCAGAGAGAGGTCCGGCGTAGCCTCAGCTACGATGTACTGATTGGCGCTGTCGAAGAGTGAGATGAGGGCGCGTGATGTGTTGAGTTTGAAGACGGCAAGCTGCGCAAAGGCCGTGAGTGCAGGGTCCGGCGAAGAACGAAGTTGCGAGGCGGGCAAGGGATTGGCAGGATGGTTATAGGTAGCGCCTTGGATGAGAGACGAGTCGTATCGGAATGTTTCTCGCTCTCGAGTCGCTTCAGAGACGTCGACTAAGGCCACCATAATGCAGCAGTTGCAGGAGGCCCATTCATAAGAGTTGTTGAATGGATTGTTTTTTGAGTTGGCAATTTTGTGCCGCAGCTCATATGGCCACCACGATCCATAACAGGCAGGCAAGCAAGCAAGCAAGCAAGCAAGCAAGGGCCAAATGAGCCAAATGGGCGACGGGGGCCCACGGCCATGGCCTGTGGGTGCGCGAGGCGTGTCAGGCAGTGACTAAGGGACAGACAGACAGACTGACTGACTGACAGTCAGATCTCGATGTTGATCGGGATGCGCATGTCGATGGCCGCAATCGCAAACATTGGCTGCGGGCGCCCTAGCAGGGTTGGCGAACCAAAAGCTTGTGCGCTTATGCGGACGTCAGTTATTGTGGAGCATGGAGCAAACCCTCCGCCCTGGTCAACCTGTTGGCAAGGGCGCGAGACCCAGCTCGTACCCGGGAAACCGGATTTGCCAAGGAAGGTGCCAAGGTGTGCCAAATGGAAAGATTGACCCACGTTCCAACCCAACGACTCGTACGTAATAGCACTCACTAATTAGGTGCGGAATGCTCCGTTCCAACAACCACCGAATCAAGAAGTACGTGATTATCTTCGGTACAAGGTAAGCAAAGCAGGTGGGAATCCTGTGCAAAAAGCAAAAGACGACGGCGACCCGTTTGTGTGCCACTTCAGCATCGAGGACATGGTAGCACAAGATGCTGTAGATAATGTCGCACGTTTTGCGTTTGTTGAGAATGCAATTTTGGGACCCGTGAGACTAATGAATTACCGTACCGACCAGGTTGTTTGGCCAATAAAAAATAATCGCCGCCATCTGAGAGCACTTGCTGCTTCCTCTTCACAGGCCAGATAATACAGGCACTATCCCCTTGTTGGACATGCCCGTGTGCAGATTTAGGTGTGATGTTTTTCATACGGCATGAGGTAAAACCACATTGAACACCGTGTGCCTATTCCGTACACCGACTAGAGTACCATGAAGATGCCGATGGAATTGTTTTTTATTACTATTTTTATTTAAGCGTGCAGCGGCAACTAAACCAAAAACGGAAAGTAGTTCCTTCCCCTCTTGGCAATTTCTACGCAGGGCTGCCTCCTCGATTCCACGATTACGCCGCTCACGGACAAAAACCCCCTCAAAGGGCTGATGCTCCAAGGTCACTTATGTGATGCGCGAAGGGGCGTCTTCCGTTCAGGTTAGTTGCCCCCATGACCCCAGCCAGATCAGCCGAGGTTCCTGATGCATGTCTGCAGTTATTCTTCATCAGGGGTTCAACTTCCATCACGAGTCTCACCATCATTCAGATTTGTCATCCTCATTCTTACGCTTCTCCCTCGGGTAGTCGGTTTTATTTTTATTTTTTTAAAAAAAAATAAAAGCATCCAATTTAGACTTGGTCCCGCTCCCCTAGCCTCAACCTTGCTCGCCGCAGAAAAATGGCCGTGTCTCTCCAAGTCACCGCCGTTGGATGGCTGCTTCTCTCCCTCGGTCACACGGTACGTCGTCACACCTCCTGCTACCAATGCAAAGTCGCTCTTATCAGCATCCTACCCCAAAAAAAAAAACCCTATAGAGGGACGCTGGCTAACACACCTCTTTAGAGTGCTGCCAAGGACTGGCAGGCAAACGCCAAGTTTCAATCTCTCTCTAGCATGTCTTCTGCCTGTGCCAAGGCGGGCTGGTACCAGGGCAGTGGATTCTTCGTCATGAACGGTAAGTCAAGTTATTCCGTCCACAGGATGCCCTTCTCTACCAGCTTTGACTTATCTCTTTTCTTTTCTTATTTTATTTTGTTTCATCCTCTCTCTCCCTAAACCCTCATGTCCTAACGGCGAATCGCCCCTCACAGCTCTGCTCAACTACGCTTGGTCTCGGGATCCTGCGCTGCTGAGTGACCCTATTCACAAGGCTATCGCCGGCACCATGGTCGCCATCATGTGGATTAGTGGCTGGTGGTACGCTAAGAATGGAGTAGCGCCCAATACGATCGCCGTGGGTGCCATGGGTGCGTTGCAGGCATTTTCTGCATTTACCATTTGAGCATGGGCACGGTGAAAAGGCAAAATGCAACTTTTTTCTGTCATAGCAATCTGATTCAAAGTCCAATAACATGTCTCACCGATTGGCAATCGTGGTAACCGCCCGGATTTGAAGCTCGATCCGAACCGCCTACTACATCTTGACGTCCGTGACACTGTCCAAGCTGTCGTCCAAGACCATAGCGGAGCTCTTCCAGTGCAACATATGTCTGTCGGTGTCATCTGAGTTGGAAGTCGGGATAGGGAGATGAAGCTGCTGACCGGTTGATCAGAGATCCCGCCTCTCTTATCCAAGAGAGACAATGTGCTCTGGTTGTAAGCCAGCTTCCCGCATTGCTGTATTAGGATTGACCAACACCCGAACTCTTAACCCGTGAATGCATCCAGAAACTGCCTGTGGCCACTGGTCCGGGCCCAAGACCGAGTCAAGCTCTCCTATAATACCGTTGACTAGCAATAACAGAGTCCCCATCAAAAACCTACATCCTCACTTTGTCCGATACTTGCCGTCACCCCACCACGTTGATGCAGGCAGCTACATACATTTGTTAGCCGCTCGTGTCATGTCCTCTTGGTACCGAATCTTGAAAATTGGGCCGTAGCCATTAAGCAAAGCCGTGCCGAAGGCGCAGCGTTGCGCCGGTATAGAGCGAGCCTGCCTAATAAAGAGGTCTAAGGTTCTATGCTACTACAATCACTAGGTATATGTTATTCAAGCTCGTACGCTAACTGGTCTAAAGAGCCTTGTTTTTCTCTAATTGGCTAGAAAAATAAGGCCGGCACGTACCTCACAATGTGGTTACTGTAATGTTTACTAGTGTAAGAAGCAGCTTACTTTTTGCATTATATTAGCAGCAAGACCTATACAGGACCTTTGTACGCAACAAGACTTGCTAGCAGCAACAAGACCGTCTCTATCAGCAGCAGAACTAACCTTTGTACAAGACCTGCTAGCAACAACAAGACCTACCAGCAGCATTACAACTCACACAGCTTTGCGCCACCTATAGCAGGGTCTCTTCGCTGGCATCGGACATATTACTGTATATCTCAGAACGCCCTGAAAGACTACGTGCAACGTTCAAAACAGCCAAGTTGAACCACTATAGACGCGAGATAGTCCTCGAGTGGGTTTGGACGGGCTGGGCTCTTAACTTGTTGCGGGCAGTGCTTGTCGCCTCTCGATCAAAGATCGGTGTCTGGCTCAGTAATCCTCAGCAAAGCATCTGGACGTGTTTGCCCTATGTTCCGGGGTCAGCAACATTTTCACAATGCGACGAGAAAACCCAATCGAGTGAGGCGATGATCTCAATGACCCCTTTTGCTTGACGGCAGAGATGCATTGATGTCTCGGCGCACCGCATATTGTCCATAATGGGGCTTACCACCCGCAACTACAAGATACCAGCCGCTCATTTTGTCCATCTCAGGTTCTAGTGCGCTCAGCTGTCTACCGCTGACGACCAAGCATCCGTCAGTCGATGTAGAGTAGGCACCCTTCTACGCACTCCATGGCAATGCTCGACTGTCAACTCGTTTGCCAGGAGAGGGAACTATCAAGTACGTTTAAAGCGTCCGGACATGAGCAAACGATGGGATGTTTCCGAGAAGTTTGAATAATTTGGTTCAGTGGCATCGTCAGTACGTTGAGGATTGAAATAGCACTCACGACCTTGGTTGTGGAAAAAGTTTCTGCTTCCACTGACTGACCTCGGCCACAGTTATATAGGCACCCAAAGGTGACGGCTTGGATGATGCCTACTTTTCCATGGCCTTTAATGGAACAAGCACATGGGTTAGCAAACGCATCTTCTTTATAGCTGAGGCAAGCAACCGTGTCTCACTCGGCAGAGCAGGCACTCACTGATAAAACTTGTCCTCGTAGTAATCGCTCAAGATTGCTTTCCAGCTTCGATATCATTACCGCGCCACCAGTCAGAGGAATTTCCACTGAAACTCAGCATTATGACAGCCTTCATGACCAGTTCTCAGCCAGGTGATAACGGATAGCCAGACTAGGCCGGCGCAGTCAGCGAGTATGATCCTCCTATTGGCGCGGTTGTTGCAGAAGCTTATAACTAGGTACCTGGGTACCTAGGTGTTCATCCCCAGATGTACATACCCTACATCTCTTCGTCGACATTTCGACCTCCCACGACGGGATGCCGGTGAAGTGTTGTGAGGGGAAAGGCATCCCTCGGCGATAATAATCAGGATCCTCGGCACGGCGGTTGTATCCGAAAGGGCGACGGCGGTTAATGTCGTATCATGGCCGACTAATTCTTCCGAAAACCAACTAGTTGCATAACCCCTCACCACCACCTGGTTGTAGAAGAACATAGTCCGAATTGGAACACAATCTCTCTCACCTCGTCCTCGCACAACGGCTCTAGTGTTTACGAAACCAAACCAAACCAAACCAAACGAGACAAAAAGAACCCTGCTTGACCAAACAAGATGTCTCTACAGGCCCTGCGCATCGGCTACGTGCCCGAGCACTTTTCCACTCCCCTCCATTTTGCGCAAGTACACTATGGTCTGGATTCTGTCCTGACGGCTTTCCCCTCGGGCACAGGACACATGGTGACGGCCATCCGTGCGGGCGAGATTGACGTCGCCATTGGCCTGACTGAAGGATGGATCGCCGGTCTGGGAAAGGAAGACGTGGAAGGAGACGGAGGCTATCGCCTCGTTGGTACATACGTCGAGACACCACTGTGTAGGTGACGATGAAACGCCACCCGTGCAATGACTCCTCCGACATGGAATGCTGACATGGCTGCTATCGAAGGCTGGGCCATTTCCACAGGAGCAAACCGCGACGACATCACATCCGTGTCTTCTCTCAAAGGGACCAAAATTGGTGTATCTCGCATCGGATCTGGGTCCTACGTGATGGGCTACGTCTTGGCCGACCAGCAAGGCTGGCTGGCTGACAACAACAGCAACAACAACAACAACAACAACAAGGCACCCTTCTCCGACGTTGTCGTCCTGCAAAACTTTGAAAATCTTCGCAACGCAGTCAATTCCGGCCAGGCCGACTTCTTCATGTGGGAGCACTTCACGTCCAAAAAGTACTATGACTCCGGAGAGATTCGGCGCGTGGGCGAGATCTACACCCCCTGGAGCAGCTGGAAGATTGTGGCCTCTACGAAGCTTGCGTCGGGCTCTACGCTGGATCCTCGCATCAAGACGCTGTTCGGGAAGCTGGACCAGGGCATTCGGCACTTCAACGAGAACCAGGACGAGGCGGTCAAGTATATATCTGCGGAGCTGGGATACACGGAGGCTGATGCCAGGGAGTGGCTGAAGACGGTCAAGTTCCCGGACAAGACGGAGGGAGTCAAGGAAGAGGTGGTTGAGAGCTGCATACGCGTGCTGAGAAAGGCTGGCGTTCTCGTGGAAGGCAAAGGCATGGATGCTGCATCCATGGTGGTGAAGGAAGCGTAAGGGGGGGGGGGGTTGGTTGGTACTGGCCGCTGGAGCGCGATGCAAGAGTGAGGAAAGAGAAAGAATCAACAGCAGGTCAACAGCAGGATGAAAATCAACCATGAAACACAATAGGTCCCTTACTTAGCCCCTGCTCGAATCCGTGTCTGTCGTGTGTTCCCGTGCCCCGGTAATGAGCGAGTGTTATTGACTTGCCGTCATCTGAAATGATGCAAGGTCAGGGCTCCAATGGCGAGGACGATGCCCGCGCCTGCCCCACCCATCACCCATCACCCATCACCCATCATCACTGGCATTCAACGACCCTGGGATGTCCCGGCCTCACTATTTATGATATACGTCGCCTGCCATTATCGCCTCACAGAGTCCAATTCGCCCGGACGTCTAGCGCACGAAACGACGAACCCGGATCCAATCCCCGCCTCAGTTTTTCTCAACATTTTTTTTTTTTCACCCCAAGTGCGCACCTGCACCGATGATCTCGTGGTGCAACGTCGCATGTGACCTCCCTTTGCCTTTGCTTGAGCAGTCCTCTAGAACGTAGAGGAAGCCTGAAGTTAGGAAAGGGCAGGCGTCCTGTTTCAATTGCTGTTACTGCAATAAATGAACCGTCCATGATGATATCAAATCTGCGACGCGTGGGTGAAGATACCTCTACGACCTCTGCGGTCACAAACGAGCCCAGTACCCATCGTCGTCTTTCTGTGGGAGGCGGCCACGAGGCAGTCGAAATGACAGAATCAACCGAGTCAATATGTGCGCCGGCTCCCGTCTCCGCAAAGACCGGAGGACTATTGGCGAGTTGCGGATTGGGAGGTGTTGCTAGACGGACGTTGGGTATCTGCCTGTTGTTGGTCACTGTGTTCCTCTGGACACTGTCCAATTTCTTGGCCAGCGTGAGTTGTATTCCCGAGTGCATGGCCTGCACTGTGACTACGCAGAAGCCTTTGACTGACGACGCTCCGTTCTGGTGAGCAGTTCATCTTCTCCGACCAGACGTACGACAAGCCGTTCTTTCTCGTCTATGCCAACTCGTCCATCTTTGCGGCCTCCCTATTGCCAATGTTCATCAAGTACTCCCTGAAAGCGGGAGCACGAGGCATGCGAGACGACTTGACGCAGATGTGGGTAGAAACAAAACAACGAGGGACTTACGCCAAAACGGCCACCGATGACGACGTGCGGGATGGCCAACGTTTGGTGGTAGACGACGATGAGGACGATGACGAAGCCATCCACAATACCGCCAACGTCGACGACAAACTCAGCCTCCGGGAGACGGCAATTCTAAGTTTTGAGTTTTCCATGCTGTGGTTCCTGGCCAACTATTTCGCTTCCGCATGCTTGGAATATACGAGCGTTGCGAGCGTCACTATTCTCACATCGACAAGCAGTGCATGGACTTTAATCTTTTGCGCCTTGTTTCGCGTCGAAGCCTTTTCTGTGCGGAAACTCATGGGCGTAACGGCTTCTTTGGTGGGCATCGTGTTAATATCCACAGTCGATCTGTCTGGCAAGAGCGACGAGCATAGAGGGTCTTTCCCCCACAAGACCCCGACGCAGATTGCCGTGGGCGATTCAATGGCCTTTTTCAGCGCCATCCTGTATGGATTGTACGTCACAGTGATGAAGAGGCGCGTGAACAACGAGGACAAAGTCGATATGAAGTTATTTTTCGGCTTGGTAGGCCTTTTCATCTTACTGTTTATGTGGCCCTTGTTTTTCATCTTGCATTGGACAAATATTGAGCCAGTAAGTGACCCGACCCGACTGAAGTGTCTGTGCCCTATGTCTTTCTTCTCCTTTATTTAGTCTTGGCGCTAATGTCGAGTCCTAGTTTGAGCTTCCCCCCAACAGGAAGATTCTAATCATCATCATTGTAAGCCCATACCAGCCATACACAACTCCAGCCGCAGAGCGCATGATAACAGGTTGCAGGTCAATTCCGTGGCATCATTCGTGAGCGACATGTGCTGGGCATTTGCGATGCTCCTAACCACACCGCTGGTCGTGACGGTTGGGCTTTCTCTTACCATTCCACTTTCTCTGATTGGGGAGATGATACAGTACGGGCAGTACTCGAGCTTTGTGTATTGGATAGGCGCTGCTGTGGTGTTTGTGTCGTTTGTCTTTATCAACAACGAGAGTCGGGAAGAAGAGGGGAAACTCGAGGCGATTCAGGAGAGGCTCGGCTCGGTATAGACTACTTGATGCGAATTAACGGATTTGGACCATCTCTCTCCCTCCCCTCCTTCTCTTCATTTGTTGTCGAGTTTTGGGTTGTGTAACTGTTCTCTTATTGCCTAATCGGTATTACTTCCACTGGACCCGACCTGTCAATTAAATGGCACTGGTGCTTGGTTGGTCCGAGCTTCGGTTTCCAACAGATCTGGCTACCCCTGGCCCAATGTTCGGTTATCTGAACCGGTACTGTACTTTTCTTCGCACACACCGAAGTTATCACCTTGGGGGCCATAAGGCTCCGGGTTCAAGATGGCTAAATCACAATATGCTTCTAAAACGAAATAAAAACGTTGCTCTCAGAGGTACTTCTCCCAGGCAATGTACCCGGAGCCTTATGGCCCTCAAGGAGATCTCGTCAAAAGTACATAAATCTACTCTCGTAATGTGGATAGAGAAAGGTGGGGGGTACCTAGGTACCTAGGGTATCCAAAGAAATGGCCCCACTTATTATCGATTATCTGATAATGTTCGACTTGTAATTTCGCCAAAAGTTATTGCCAAGCATGCGGGTGAAAAGTACGGCTATACGACCGGCTACGGATAGGTGTAATGCTGCAATCGACCAGCTTTTGCTTCCTTCGCGTACTCAACGGCGTTTCAATTCCGTCTCCAACCTTGGCTGCTCGTCCTTGGTCATCAGCAAGGCCTCGGGAACGTCAGTGTCCGATCAACCACGCATTTCTCGATCGTCGGAGGCGCCCCTCCGTAAAAGTGGGCGATGTAACCAAGAACCAACGGCGGGCAACGACGAAGGGAAGGGTCTCCGTTGTGAACCATGTAAATAGAGCCGACGATAAAGAGGGCAAAGCATGAGAGGGCAAAATTTCGGTCATGGCATCGAAATTGGGAAGTCTTGAACATGGGAATCCTGGATGGACGAGCCCATCCACCTCGATTTAAATATCCGGCTGGGCAACACGCATCTGCTGGATAACGCAGCTGATCCAACAAAAAGAGGCTCTCGCAAGCTAGCGGAATCAATAGCCAACTTGACTCTGGTCCACATTTGGCAAGAGACAGGAAACCTCGGGGGGGGAGGGAAGCATTGGTCGAGGATACCTAAGCGCGCACGGCCTAAAAATAAAATTCAGCTTTCTAGAGGACCAAAAAAAATAAAAATAAAAGAAGAAGAAGAAGAAGAAGAAGAAGAAGAAAAATAAAAATAAAAATAAAAATAAAAATAAAAAATGAAATAGAAAAAGAAGAAGAGAAGAGAAAAGAGGAAGACGAAAGAGGGAAAAAAAGAAAACGATTCTCCACTCACGATCATCAGGATCGCGGCAAGAACGATCGAGTGCCTGCCCCCAACCAGCAGCAACGGAAGCCCTCAGTCCCGTCCACATGGTATGGTTGCATAGCTAATCGTCGCTCCTTCTGACATCATCATCGCCATCCTTCGCCCTGCAGAGACCGTACGAAGAAGCAAAAGTCAACCCGTCCGACCGAAAAAGACCGGTGAAGCCATCTTGTTCCTGGAGCACAACTTGCCAAATGTCCTAGTTTTACCTCCTTCTCCATGCCAGATTGCAATATGCCTTACTAGACCTTGGATCATGTCAGTCATGATGCCCCCTAGACTCATTTCGTGAGGATCAGCCTCTGGCCGAGTCCATAGCCATCACGACTCGGCCCATTCATGCTAAGCTTAACAAGCTCATTATTGATCGCCTACCCTTGGCCCTGCCGCCACAAGCAACAAGCCCGCTCGCGTACGCTTTGGGGATGATGCATATTGCGCCGATTTACACCACGTTTGAATCTGCGTGGCTAGATATACTTAGCAAGCCGGATTCATCGAGCGTTTCGCCCGACTTGCAACAGTCACTGGATTCGCTTCACTTGTCCGGCTTATTAAGGAGCGACCAGCTAGAAGCAGACATTCAGTCCCTGAGAGGATGGTCACAGGCTGAGACAAGGGAGCAACTCGACATCATCAGCAGAACCGGACATCTGGCAGAGTTTATCAAGCATATCAGGCGCGCCATCAACAACAAGCCACATGTGTTGCTGGCCTATTCTTACATCCTCTTCATGGCCTTGTTTGCCGGAGGACGTTTTATAAGGGCGACCCTTGAGTCTGCTGGGGAGGATTTCTGGCAAGGAACCCCAAGCGATGCGGGCTCAAGCGCAAGCTCACTCCCGCCGCAGACGCCATACGGCATACCGCTTCGATTCTTTCACTTTGACACACCTCTAGACGGCGAAGACTTGAAACGAGACTTCAAGCATCGCCTGGTGGATGCCGAGAAATTGCTCAGCTATCGTGAAAAGCACGACATTGTGCAAGAGGCCATTTGCATCTTCGAGAACATGGTCCTCGTGGTAGCCCAGCTGGACAATGTCTCGAGCGATGCAAGCAGACGTGGCTCAGCTGAATCTCTACCCACCGTCATTGTGAACCCCTCCGCTTACCGGTTCAGAGACAGTGTCGTCGTGACCAAAGAACGCAGCGCACGACGCTCATCCAGAGGCATGGGTGAAAATCTTGGTGACGTGGAAAGTTGTATCGCCGATAATATGGATACGCCTGCCGTGCCCAGAGGCACACACCCAACAACGCCGAATAATACTCCGATCATACCCTCGGGTATCAGCAATGCATCATGTCCCGAAGCACCGAAATCTATCAGATTTGATAAATCTCTACCCCAGCCACCCCGGTGCCACCTCGGGGCAGCGGACTCAAGTGGAGATTTGACCGAGAGCCTCAAGATGACCTCGAAGCGCCTACGTCGAGACCAAGTCATGAACTGGGTGTTTGGAGTAACTGTAGGATTCATCATCCTGGCCGCAGTCCTGTCGAGTCGGTGGACCGTGCTCTCGAAGTAGCGTGGTGGCGCAGGAAACCAGACACCCTTTTGTTTAAACTGTCTTATGACCCTATGATTTCGGACCGGACTATAGTACTTTACTTGTACTTTCATTGACCGTTCCTAATGCCGCTCTCACGAAGCGAGATAGTGACTTGTTCATTAATCGGACTCGTGTGGCCCCTCGCAACTAAGGTACCGAAACCACTAATATAGCAGATGATTATGAATATGACATTAATCCATACTGCATGGCAAGTGGCGCTTCCTGAACGTGTAAATATCAATCAGCATCAAACATACTGTGCATAACTTCTCTACACCGTCGTACAGCCTCTGCAATCGATGCTACGACTTGCAACAGGGCGTTCAAGCAGATTGTACCCATGTTACGTATTTCTCACAGGCGGACAGGGTCAGAGTGCGATAGCCAATGTGCTACAAGCTCACTCAGTGTTCGATGTTGACATGTGATTGTATGTTACGTTGCATGAGGCACGACTAGGCTACGCTACGCTATGCTGCACAAAATAAGTCAAATGACAAGAATAAAAAAAAAAAAACCGAAAGAGAGAGAGAGAGAAAAAGAGAGAGAAAGAG
>JFZS01000413.1:0-18919 GCA_000709145.1 Balansia obtecta B249 | reverse complement strand
CGTACCTTGTCACGCAGAATCCGCGAATTCCCCCTTTCCCCCCCCTTTGCGTTTTGTGTTACATCCCAGCCTTCTCAATTCTTTCCCGTCCCTTGGCCAAAAAAAAAAAGATGAAGGTCGAGGCTCTTCTTTGGATCACGGTCCTTCTCGAGGGCGCGCAGGCCCTCCCGGCCGCAGACGTGGTGGACTCGGTCGGCCTGCAGGCCGTGCCGGACCCGGTCAAGCCGCCGGCCCCCCTCCGCCTGAGCACCCGGGACTTCCCCACCAAGCCCTTCCTGTCGGAGGAGCAGCAGACGGCGGAGCGGGCGCGTGAGCAGAGCGCCGGCCAGGCCCCCGGGTGCTGCCCGGAGCGCCCGTGCGGCGAGCCGTCCTGCTGCCAGTGCACCGGCGACTGCCCGCCCAAGTGCTGCCCCGACAAGCCGGCCGATTGCTGCCCGCAGAAGCCGACGCAGTGCTGCCCCGAGAAGCCGACGTGCAACTGCACCCCGGCCACCACCTCCACCCCGTGTGATCCCACCTCGACCACGACGGAGACCACGACGGCCACCGTCCTGACCACCACCCCCCCCGTTGAGACCACCACGGAGCCCACCACCTCCGAAGGCTGCACCAAGACCGTCACCGTCACTCCCACCGAGACCACCACCACCATGCCTGAGGAGGAAACAACCATCACCACCACCTCGACCACCGTCATCGTCGACCCCGGCACCACCACCACCACCACCATGCCAGAAGAGGAAACAACCACGACAACCACCATCACCACCACCACCACTGAGGAGGGAACCACCACCACCACCACCACCACTGAGGAGGGAACCACCACCACCACCACCACTACAGAGGCTGGCGAGGAAACATCAACCACCACCACCACCACCACTTCCGAGGTAGGCAGCGCCGACGGCATCTTGACTGCCTCCGTCGACGAAGCCACCCTGGTTGAGCTCGAAGACCGCTTCAAGCGGCCCTGCAACAAGGGCGATCCAGGCTGCTCGCCCACAACAGCCAGCACCTCCAAGAAGGCGCTTCATGCTCGCCAGGCATGCACTACCTCCTCCTCCTCCTCGGCCCGCCCGGCCTGCACCCGGGCCGCCGCCCCCACAATCTGCCGCCTCAACACCACAAGGGCCGGCGTCGCCCGCCCCACCGGCGGCCCCGGTCCATGCATCCCCCCCGCTCCCGGCCCCGGCCCCGGCCCCAATAACCGCACCAGGGTCGGCACCTGCCCCAGTCCCGTGCCCGTCAGCGGGGGCATCCAGGCTGTCGCCGCCTCCGGCCTGACCTTGGTCGCCGTCGTCCTGGCTGGGTTCTTCCTCGTCTAAGCCGGGGTGGGCCGGATCCGCCATTAGGGGGTTCAAGTTTTCGTCGCTGACGCGTCGCGCACTTCCAAGACGCTCGCTCGGAATGGGAAATCGCGCAGCTGTCGACAAGCCCCCCCCCCCCCCCCCCCTCCTTCCCCCACCCGGCTGGCCAGAACAGAACAACTAAAAAAGTAAAAACAAAAACCCTGCCTGACGTTGACATATCAAGGCCGACAAGACTACATTGTCGTCATCCCTACGGTAGTGCAGGACAGACGTCATGAGAAACGCTGACATGGAGACTAATGCGGTGGTTTGCAAAATTGGTTTTCTTTCTTTTTCATTTCTTCCATCCACACGAGATTGTCAAAATGTTGTGGTGATAGATGGTGTTTTGCCTTGTTTCATAGTAATCTTAATAGTCAATATACGGAATCTGCTTTATTAGAATCTCATCAATAATCTGAAAAGCCATCAAAACATTTCATGAGCACAGACAGATGAGATCAAGGATTCGCTTTGACTCGTCATTGGTCTACGTAGTTTGAAGGCACAAAGTGAAAACTGCGGCTACTGTGTCTCGGATCCAATTTCTGCTTGATAGCCATCTCCCACAACAAACACAAAAACGGTTTTCGTGGCTGAACGCCGCGCACCGTCAGTGCTTGCAAGCAAGCTGTGCTTTCTTCGTGAACCTCACCAAACTGTATGCCATGGACTCTTTCTGATTTTTTTTTAAAAAAAATAATAAATGCGCTTACTGTGTAGCAAGTAGGCCTCTGTTCAAAACGTTAATCCAGCGCCACAGTGCGCCCCGCAATCTCCGAATCTATCTCCGCCATCAAGGTCTAATCCTCCTTCGGGGGTCCTGAGAACAGGCCGAACCGCATTCTGTGGCTCTGTTGATAACAAGTCAGACTCGAGTCGCAAGTGGCATGCTGGCAGGCACACTTACAAAGGGGAGCTTTGGAATGACCACAGCCAAGACAGCCAAAAAGTTAATGATGAAATATGCCAGATCGTAGTGAGTGTAGTGCGTGCTTAGGAGGAAGAGTACGATCGGGACGCTAAGGAGGAACTTCTTGGTCGGTGTATATTGAGCGCCATTGTCGATTTGCTCCCACATGTTCAAGTTGTCAAACGCTCCGCTGTTGAATTCGAACGGAACTCCACGCACATAGTGGAACATGATATATGAGCCAAACATGTACGTCATGTTTGTCAACGTCCAGGAAGTCTCTTGCGAGACACCAGGGATGACGTCGTAGAATATTTTCAAGGCGGCGATCAGCACGATGTGGATGGTCCAGGCGCCTGCAGCAACGTCCAAAACATTAGCAGAGAAACGTAGAGCTATTCAAGGCGTGCAAGGACCATAAAGGTGGCTGTTGACCAAGATTTGCCTTTCGTTGGGCATATACAAGGGACACATTGGTCAAAAAGAGGCGTACCTTTTGCACTTGTCCAATTCGCGTTTAAATTGGGCAGAGCGGCTTGGTCACTGATCTGTTCCAGGGTTTCAGGAGGTTCATGGTAGACCTGCAATATGCTGCTAGATCTCCTCCTACGAGATGAACTATTGCGGTCGGCCATGTCTAGGTATATGCTTCCACGACGCGGAGGTTTGGTGCCCGCGTCGTAGGAAACGGTACGCTGGAGAAGGATTGGAGGAGACAGTTTGGCGGTATTGTCGGGTATCAAGAGAAATAGAGAAAGCAGGGTGGCCTATAAAAGAGTATAGGCAGCACCGATAACGAACGTGTCGCAGTCTTTCTGTGTCGGTGAACGCGGAGAGCGATACAGATTGTGACGAAGAATTTTCTGAGCGATTCGAAGCCGAGAGTGCAGAGAGATAGACCGCTGATAATCTTACAGAATTCGCTTGGTTTGATACGGCGAGCAAATGAGTTGCCCAAGCCAGATCGTTGATCACGTTCGGGGGGGGTGGAAGGAACGGGAATAAGGTCGTCAAGACTTGGAGAGGAATCGGATAAATTGAGAGTACGGATACAGAGCGTGGTTGTGCACGGTTTAGATGGGCAAATCTGATGAATACCTGAGCGAGGCGATGGTAGCGCGCATGGAGGAAACGCGGGCAGCGAACGTGGTGATGGGAAAAAGCCGATGTTGATGTTGATGGAGACAGAAAGCTGGATGGATGATGGGCCAAGCACGAGCAAGTGGACGGCTCCGGCTCAGGGACGTCGACGAGCAGATGAAGGCGCCCCTGGCACTGGCACTGACACTGGCACTGGCACTGGCACCAGCTGGCATTGGCTGGCATTCGGCAACATGCAAGGCCAGCGCGACCTACTACTACGGGCGACCGTAGCTGCACCTGTGCCAAACCCAAATCCTTAAATTTTGGGGACAGGGCGACCCTAACGTAGGTACCCAGCTACCTGGGTACCTAGGCTGGGTACCTAGGCCGGTGCCTGTCTACCCTTAAGTTCCGCTACCGCTAGTTATAGGTCACGTGAGAGCACCCTGCTATGTACCAAGGTATCTAAGCAGTACATGAAGTAAAAGTGTAGTCCTCTGTTCCCTGCTCAAAGAGAATAGCAAAAAAAAAAAAAAAAAAAAAAAATCAACGGCAGTGACGGATAGCTCAGCTACATACGTCTATATCGCTAGCTTGCATATATGTATGACGAGGCTGCTGCGCAAACCCCCGCATAACATCAGCATGACAGGGTTTTGGCACAGACATAGCTACCGTCGCCCGTACCAGCTTTGTCCAACAGGCAGCAGTCGCCGCAGTACATGTACTTGGTACGGGCTTCGGTTCCAGCTAATCTCAGACCAAGTGGGGCAACTTTTTTTTTTTCTGGTGGCAGAATGGCATATGCAGCAGGGTGTACCGAAGACAGAGAGGCAGCAGAAAAACGTGAATTAACGGCATGTATTATAGCAACAGCTGAAGTTGATATTCTCGCAGTTGCTTTCCTGATTGACGGCATCCGCTATAGTACTGCACTGTAAAGATGTCCGTATGCTCAGCGTTATGCAAGCATTGGCTACCGCTTGCCCAATTAGGTCGTAGAATGGCCCCACTTAGACCTAAAGAATAAGAAATTAGGCTGTGTGCCCCTCCGTGCTGAACACCAAGCACCGAGCACCGAGAATAAGGTGGGTCCTTCCGTTTAAAATTGGGGATCCATCATTCTTCACGTGAAATGCAGGGCCTTGCTTCGGCACTCATCAATGGGACGTCATCGATTCTCACTTACTGGCAGTCTCTGGAAATCACACCCCTAACTGCTCCAAATATACATTCGAACAGCTAACTGAACTAGGCCGTTAATACATGCCCGCGGTTGCAGCGTTGATACATGGTGCATAATTCTTAATAATTTGCAGTCGAAATTACCTTGGAAGTCAGCACCAAGGTTAGCTCTATTTGAAGATGATTATTCTACAATGTAACGCACTGACGTGTGCAGCATTTTTGCTGGCCAACGGAGTACATACTTACAACCAATCAAGTTAGCGTTAGGGGCGTGGAGTCTCCGCGGCGCACACGTCAGATTGACCTATTATTAGACATATCTGCTTTATCTAGATTGGAAAGCAGAATTTCGATGTAAGCCGAGACTGCCCATGCATGATATGTCCTTGAGGAATTTTCACTTAGCAGTACTAATGCATTGTCAAGGGCGATCGATACATCAGAGTGAAGGAGCAAGGGACACGAAAACAGTTCTGTTCGTACTAGCTGCTACGTAGCCTCCCCAAGACAAAAGAGCTCAGTCTTATTTGACAACTTCATGGTTGTCTGCCTGATAAACACTTTACTTCATCTCCTGTCAAGATTTTCCAAAACTAACGTGCGTCTTGGCGGGCGACTTTAACCTCTTTGCTGCAAACAAGAACGTTGATATGGTCTTCCAAGCGGAAGCCGGCAGAGAGTGAGACTGCTCCAAGCTTTTCGAGAAAATCATCCACCTCTGGCGAGTGGTACTTTGGCACAAAGTAGTTCATATCCATATCGTAGTATTTCCTGTGAGCCGTTCTTCGAGAAGTCGATGCTTCTAGCCGTGAGGCTCTGCGGTCAATCAACCACACAAAACGATGACCTGGGCCATAGACCCTTGGTCGAAACAAGCGAGCGATCATGCCCCGCGGACTGGCCTCTTCAAAGACACGCTCTGCATTCGCCGGCCAATTCAATGCCCAGATCGCGTCAAACTCGAAGGCGATTTCATAGTTGCTTAATGGGCAGCGTGTAATGATACTTTCGAGGCGACGTTCCGGGTAATCAGACAGCATAATGGCCAAGGCGTGTGTGGTGTAGCAAAGGACATCTTTGTTCGGGTGAAACATGATGCTCCAGTTTTCGTCCCGACTTGAAGCGGTAATTGTTTTTGGTCTCTGGGCGACGTAAGGCAACGAATCCACCCAAGGGCTAAACGGGCTTATGTCTTGCCTGTTCAACATGTAGCGCATCATTACGATGTTTCTCGATTCTTTGCAGGCCGTGAGCATACCAGAGTCCCAGAGACAGGCTGAACTCTGAGTGTAATCAGGAGAGATACCAGTTTGTCCATAACTGAAGAAGCTGGTTCTTCTCCAGACACCATGCTTTGTTTCAGCCATCCGTATGCACACAGTTAAATGTTTCATACCGGCTTCCTCTCCGCCTTTCCATTCCTGCATGACGGAGACATAGTTTAAACCTCCGTGCCGAGTCAATGGCCGAAGCGCAAACCTCCAGATCAAGGTTCTAATCTCGCAAGGTAGCTCAGGGAAGCGCATAAAGGCAGAGGCCATTTTCGTGCAAACAGGTGCTTTCGAGGCTGTCGAGGCTGTCGAGGCTGGATGGGCGTGAAAGACAATGAAAGGGGAGTTGGAAGTTGCCAGCTATTTATGCAAGAATAGACGCAAAGTAGTGAGTGGCGTTTTACTTGAGAAAATTCTTTCGGCATTGGAGAGACAGGCCCCAACCCTAGCCTCTCTGAAACATTAGAGTTTTAGTGTGTGCTGTGCGAAAAAACTCTATTAATCCCGTGCCCGGATTCTGATTCAAACACGTAGTATTTTTTGAGTCCGCGACACGCGTCTCATGCAATATGTGTGCAATGTAATCGTTTAATCCGGGATATTATGAGACGTATAATGTAGCCCTTTGTCATTGGGATGTTCCTTGGCACACAAGTATTCAAACCATTAGAAGAAAATCTGAATCTGAGAAAAACCATCTCGTAAAGCGATGTGCCAAGTATTGGACTGATATCCCACTGACGACCTGGTGGCTATGCCGCGTAGTATAAGACACACATTACGCATCAGGATTGCAACAACCCCCAGCGCGTAGAATCCACTATAACCTCACATAACTGTATAAATTTCTTAGTAGCAAGAACTCTACATAAAAAAAAAACACTTACTTAAGGGAATACTGTTTCCAGTATCGTGTTGACATTGTAGATTGGAATCGTTCTTTATCTCTCTTGATGACTCATTTTGACCAGGCACATGTGCTTACACTCGCTCTGTGACTGGTGGAGTCGCCAGAATTAAACCTTTTTAAAATGGCCGAAATTATATGTGTCTATACGTCATGTTACCAAGGCGTAGGCACGTGACCTTATACAGGCGGGAGCCCAAGACTGAGCCGAAGCACTGAACTTGAATTCTTTCCTACAACAAGAAAGAACTCAGCTGCCTACGTATTCTCACAAACACGTTTATTTCAGAAAATATGTAAGTGTACTAAGCCTCGCTAATGAGATTGAAGTTTGGCATAAATGATTAACCTAACACAATGAGAGGCTAATATCATACACGTGCTTTGCAGTTTTGACTTGTTCTTCCTAGAGTAGTACTTTTCTGAAGCGCATTTTTTGCGAGATCGTGGCTAAGACTTATGCATTAGCCGACACGTCTACCCGGAAAGTTTACATCAGCCAGGTAACACTGTTGGTTTAAGCCGAGCTTGGTAAGCTGCGCCGCGCCATCTTGAAATTGCCTCAAATCCATCTCCTCTCTTATGTCTCATATTGCCTAGTCCCTTACATGTCATTTCCTTGGACACGGCTTGTCATGTGTGGCTTGCTCGCCAATCTGTACCTGTAGACTGAACTGATAAGAAAACAAAGTTTGTCCCAAAATATGACGTCCATTAGTACTAAGTTTTCTTAAGATCTTCTTCAAACGTACCAAGCCATCGCTTGCATACGAATAACATCAGATGTCTATAGGCCTCCACGGATTTCATTGATTGGCTCAATCGTCTTTGAACTACCTCGACGTCTTAACATTGTCATCACTCACCGCAATCCTCTTGGTTCCGGCCCTTGACTATAATCCCCAGCCGAGAAGCGCCCCCACCAAGTGCTTACTTAACACAGATATCTAGGCGTTACTCGGTTCCTCCACGATACTAAAGCCAGCGACTCAGCTTTTCTCGCGGCTGATCATGGCCCATTTCTCAGCTTACCCAGGAAGAGAACGCAGGAATCTCTGTTTAAGACGGCCAAGGAGCCAAATGCCGCTCGTCGCATCAGTGTTGCATGCTTTCTTCACCAACTCGAGAGTCTATGCGATATTATGTGATGCTAAACGAGGCTAGAGAAGCCGTGGTGACGTGCTCTGCAGATACTTTTTACAACTCTGTTGCGAGCATGTTGATTCGTTATTTAGCGTAGCGAAGTGTTACAAGTTGATGACGACGCGTAAGAGCACGCCCCCCTCGGCCCACATAAACTTGTCTCGTAGATCGGCGTTTTAGTAAAAGGTTGAGACGAGGTCTAAGCAAACCCACGGCCGTGCCATTCTTCCCTCATCCGTGCATCTCCCGCCCCGGCCTACGAGCCGAGCACAGCTGCACGGCACGACCGGCAACGGCCAGACAGGAGCTCTGCTATATTCGAAACTTCCTGCGGGCCGGATGCCACATGTTCGATGTAGTTCTCAGATGATGCGGTATATACAACACGCCACCCATCGCGATACGCGAAACCACTGCAATACTCCGCATAGCCCCTGAGTGTCTTTACAGGTATACATTGCGAGGGGGGCCTTTAGCCTATCAGAGGTCGGCTCAGATATTAGCAAGATATCACGGAAGAAAGCGGGAACAAATAGGCTTTAAACTACAAGCGAATCACAAGCAATCAAATGACTCTTGAGGTTGCGCTTAGTACCTGGTCTATGCTACGGTGCCTCGGTACGCTAATGTTTCATGAATGCACCAATGGCAGCTGTTGGATGGTACCGCAAGAGTGCGCAAAGAGCGGGGGTTGTGCCGTGGGTAGTTTCTAAAAATTGTCAGGAGACGGACCGGAGGTTTACTATGGCCGGCAGTTGTTCCCGGTATCATAGACCTACATACAATCTCCCCAGTGAGGATTGTTGATTGCACGGGAAGTCTGGTCGAGTTGTATGTAGAGAAATTATTGTACAACTAACTGCCAAGTAAACCCAACCAGCCTATCATCCCAGTTAACACTATGGTTATATAACGCTTCCATAACACTCTCACCACCGGCCAATCGGCTCTCTCAATGGCACAAGACATAAGTATCCAAGTTTCGTCTTGCTGCCCCATTAGGTATAAACTACTCCGTAACATGTGCGCAGATCAACCTGCCATCTCGCGAGTAGAAGACACGTGTCGAGAGAGGCGCAGAGAGTCGCTTAGGGGCGGCGATCTTGAGAAGTATCGCATACTGATGCAAGAAAGTGCGGCCTGGGCGGAAACAGCTGCAACCTATCATGTGAAGATTCCTGACACCACTGGCTGACAGATGATTCTTAGTCCAGCCTAAAACCTTGACCGGATAGCTGATGGCTAGTCCAGCCTAAAACCATGGCGCAATAGCTGAATGGTTGTCCGGGCTAAACCGCACTTGCCGATTCGCCACCTAGTAACCTAGCACCACGCATTGCGGAGCATCGATGAGCGGCAATTCTAAATATGGTTTCATAGAGCAATGCCAGGGCGGCGTCTTAATCCAGCCGTTACGTTGTCTTTAGAGCAGCCTCAAAGTATAAAAGCGCGTGTCTCCCGCCACACCAGCAACCTTTTTTGCAAGCTTAGTATCTATCACGCAGAGTGCCCTAATCCAGTATCTTCGCCGCTCATACCTTTTTCATATTCACAAGATGCGATTCCAATTCTTGATTGCGCTTCTACCAGCGCTCGCGCTAGCCGCCCCGGCTGGTTCTGACGGATGTCGCAACAAAAATGGCGCGACCAAGATCAATAAAAGAGACGACATTCCTGCTAGGATAGAGGAGCGAGCACCCGATTTTTCTCTACCTTAGATCGGGGCTTGGAATGCACCGTCCGCCTGAATTCGAGAGCGCAGCGCGTAAGTCTTGCCCGGCGCCATACGTTATTAACTTCAAGTGAAAAAGCTGCTGATCAGATCAGGCTAGAAAATAATCACGACTTTACGGCGACGCAGCACAACGACTCTGTTTTTGGTTTCTGGTTTCTTGATGTTGTGAGAGGGTTTACCGGTTTCTTTCAAGACAACGTTAGATCCAGAAATAGAAATACATTCTATTTATCTTGCAATCTTGTGCTCTCCACGTTAACGCTTGAAAGTTCTAGAGAGGTTGGTACAAGTAGAGGGGTATGTAAAGTTCATGAAAGTGCACTTATCGTAAGTTGTTTTAGAGAGGCTATTAAAGGAAAAAAAGAAAAAGAAATTCGTCGGGGAATATATTGAGAGGGGCCCTGTTTGGGACGAGGTGCTGATATGACTGTATCTGAAGGAGCGATTGGGGGTGGTTAGTTTCACGTCATTGAATACTCATGATCTGTTAGGACTATCAAGAATTCCACTTTGATTTATCATGCATTTTCCAGACAGTGATGGAACATGAACATCCTATAATACTACTGCTCAAAATGGGCTGAGTGGGCCCAGGGGGGGCAAGTACGGAAGTACGGCTCATCATGCTCGCTCACTAATACTCAGTTCATGAAGATAGTTACGATTATTCTTGTCCCGACCTCCGGTGATCTTATGATCAAGATTAGTCCAACACTGTGTTCAATCTTACATTCTCTCAGCCTTTTCGTATCCGCCGCCGGACACAGGTCGTGGCTAACACTCGTCTTGGCCCTTTTTTGTCTGCGCTCTCTGTTCTCGCTCCAAACTTCCATCTTTGCAGGAGAGACACTATCTACTTCAGACAGCCTGTGAGTGCTAAACTATTACATAATGGTTACAACGGCTATGGCAATCATCTTGGCGTGGGATGGCATTGATTAGGGTTTCTACTCGGTCACGGACGTTGAAGAGGTTTCGAAGGACTGGTCGTTAATTGGCCCCGTTCCCGGGAGACAGCGTGTTGCCGGCATGTGCGTGTGAACCGACAGCAAGAACACAGCGGACCATTTCTTCCAATGTCGATGGGTCAATGGACCAACGCTACGCAGTACTTGTCGATTTCAGGGTCTCAGTAGTTGATTCTTATTAATTTTAGTGAAGATGGCCCTGAAACTTCGGGCCATGCTGTCATGCAGAAGCGGCTGGCTGTTCGACAGTACATGGATCTTTTATATTGCAGCACCAGTCTAGGAAAAAAGTTAGATGGATTTTATGGTGATGCAACTACTGCAAGCAGGTCGTTCTTGGCGGAAGTTGTTCGGTATACTAGTGGTGATGCTGTAATTGTTCAGAGGTTTAACTAAGCATGCCTCGGGACTAGAGGACGTATGGACTCTCGAGTTGCAAACAGATCACTCAGATTGGCAATATTCCGCTTTAAATGTGTCATTCAAATCTTCTTCCTGTCTCTAGGAGATATTCCTTATGCAGATCATCATTCTTATTGTGGGTGGGACATTGATTCGGTCAGTAGAGATTCAAGCATCAAAACCCTCCTCTGTGGAAAAAAAAAAAAATCATCTCGTAGACAATTTAGTAAAGTTTACCACAACAAACCGTAACATTCTCAGAAAAACTGATATCCATAACCATCCCCACACAGTCCCATCGCCGTCCCCAGGCCCTCAATTTCCAAACATCATGCTGTAGAATGACAGCTCACATGCCGATCTGAAAACACTCTCCCATCCCGTCCCTACTTGCAAACAGATTTCATCGCGTCGCAATTCGAGCCTGCACAGCAGGGAACGCCATTGCCGCAGTACTGGCCCCGTGCGTTGCAAGTTACGCATCGGGAATTAGTGTAGCTGCAGTAGAGGTTGTTGCAACATGGAACGGCATTGCCACAATTTGCACCCAGTTGACCGCAAGAGGTGCAATGGTAATCCGGCCAGCTGCAGGTGAGCCCGGAGCAGCACATGCTGCCATCACCGCAGTAATGAGACTCTGAAAGGCAACGCTTCTGCAGACTCTCGGGAGGCGATATATTTTTTGCTGGGGAAGAAAGTCCAAGCCCGAGGAGGGTTGTCAGGGCAAGGTGTTGAATTCTCATGTTGACACAGGTGAGACAATTGATTTCAAAGTAAACTGTTGGTGAAGGAGGTTTGTATTGAAAAAAAAAAAAATCTCAAGACGAAGAGGAGAGGATATGTTTATGTACTTGCTCAGACCGTGTCGGCATACTACTCCAGCCATGGTGCAGGTCAGCCGAGCTGAGAGCTGCAGACGCCAAAGCTAGCTAAAGTCCCAATAGATCAAGCACCACGAGGGCATATTCGGCCGATGTATCGATGATTGGCCAAAGCGTGTTTTCAATAGTGAGGCTGAGGCCTCGCTCGATTGAGGCAAAGAGGGGGTTGCGCGACGGCCCGAAGAGTCCACGACCCTGAGCTGAGGTTTGCGGTCAGCCTGATGAAGAACTGACAAGAATTCAAGCCATGGACGATTATAAGCACCATAGAAAACATGGAAGTTCAGGACTTGTATCAGTGTACAGATATAAAGATCAATATGATTTCTTCCTGTTTCAGCGACGAGCCGGAGGTCTGATTCACACCAGTAACCATGGGGCATGAAGGAGATTTGTTTGCTCCTTGCACCCTGCTCGACAGCTGAAAAATGCGGTGAAAGCCTCAACGTCAGCCCCATGCACTCAGTATTTGCCAATTCCGGGCATTATGTTTCCACGAATTCTTGAACAGGCCACCCAAGAAGTGAGGAGCTAGGAACCCGCAAGGAAGAGGCTCTGGCAAGAGGCTATGAAGAGAAGGATTATCGTGGCGGACCTATAACTGATGGATGAAATTCAATCCTTTATAGCATTTTAGAAACTTTAATTCTCTTGCCGCTCATATAGCTTTTGGCACCCCGTCTCATCGCCATGACTACCGAATTCGTACGAGAGAAATTTGTCTCGGGTACATTGCTTCATTAAATCTTCGGTAAGTGTATTAGTGTATGCACTTAGGCTGTTGTTTGTGAGGGAGGATGAACAGGGCTTTCATCAGATCATGTGGTCTGAGGCACAGGCACAACACGGAACATTGAAACCAATTGATTTGCATGGCGTGCAAGCAATTGATTAATAAATACTGTACGGTCTGTATAGACTGCAACCCACTGCAACCCTCTTGCCCTCTTGGCCTCTTCCCCTGTAGCTACAGGGGCTGTACAAGCGGGCTGAGACATCTCACTTGGCGCCGTGCAAGCAAGCTTGAAGCTCTCAGTTCTCAGTGCTGCCAAACAGCAAGCGGTTAAGCGTGCAAATAACGAGGACCGGTGGAAAAGTGACGATGAAGCAGAGGAGCAATAAAGCTTCTGGTACTGCAGACACAAAAAGAGAGCACAATGCCCGTGAGCCTCTAGCATTTTCGCGACAGGGTGGTCCAGATCTTGGCCATGTCAATGACATTAGAGAGCGCCAGATCAGATCTTCATAGGTCTAAGCAAAGCACAGAAACGAGCTGTAGCCCATCGAGTCACGGCCGCCGATATACAGAACCAGTCGATCCTTGTCCAAAGCACGCTACGACTTCAGACACTACAAGCACAAGAAGCTGTGGTCCGGTCCGAACGATCGATTATCTCAGCAGCATCCCATCGACCACAATGCTTTCCCTCAAGCACCGCGACAGAAAGGATAAAAGCAATCATCTCAACATCTGTTTGACTGACTACAGCAGGGTCAAGAAAAGAGTAGCAAGAAAGTACGATGTAGAACCTATGGCGCAAAGAGGGGGGCACAACAACCCATCTCAGGTCGAGCCGGAATAGGAATAGATAACTCTGGAATAGACGAAGCGATATTTTTCTGGTGATGTCTCGATCGCGGTATGATTAGAGATGGGCGGCCTGGCCTGAGGTGAGGTAACATACAGAGGCATCCATTCCGCAGGTGTTTTAGAGCGGCCAAACATCGGAGAAATTCTTTTTGTGTAGATTGCGCTCGCGGAATAGCGGCGTTTGATTCGCTGACAAAAAGTCCGTCGACTGGACACCAAAGACCACACTTGAGAAAAGAGTCGCGCGCGAAAATCACATTTCATTAAGGCCAGGTCCTCTTGCTTGAACCTGTGCCGAGCGATTCAAAACGTATATCGATGCCAAGCGCTCAGGCAGTCCGAGGCCAAAGGATCTCCCATACATCAGCCACCTTCAGGCACGGCAACTTCGGCGAAAGGCTGCAGCTTCTCCAAAGTCCTACAGGCTCTGTTCAATCCGTAACCCGAACAAGAGGTGCACATGCGAAGTGAGCCTGAGCTCAAGATGAGCGTCAATAACGATGCAACTGGGGACGTCATCAGTATTGGATCCAGTCACTATGAGCCTGAGCAGGGGGAGATGGCGCAGTCACCTCGAGAACATGTGAATATCGCAAAGCATGACGAGGAAGAATCGACGCCTGACCTGAAGCGCCGGCGAGACGAAGCTGACGAGTTGAGTGATTCTAACCATAGTTCTGATGGCTACTCGCCATCTGCCGATGTTGACTCTCCTCCGCGTGATACCAAAAGGACCAAACTGAGCCCCCCGCCCCCTGACATTCCCTCCAACAGTCGTTCTCATCGGGACCCAGAGGAGAGCCAAGTCGAGGAGTCTGAAGATGTGGTGAATCCCCGTGGTGCCCTTGAAACCGGCAAGGTTCAGGGAATCGGGGCGCCTGCAACTTCTCAGCTCTCCCCTACAGGACCAAAGCCTTCTTTGCCAATATCCAGTCAGACTTCAAATGCTGAAGGGCCGGAGGAAACGACCGAAAACGATAGTGTCACACCTTATCCTGGCGCGATTATGCCGGCTGAACCACCTACCTTGACCTTTGGGCCAGTGACGCTCAAGCTTCCCGCGCTTGCGCCAAAGTTGCAAGGCTCATGGTTTGACAGAATCAGAGATTGGATCAAAGTTCTCTGCCAACATAACGCTGGCAGCTTGTCGGCAATTACCTCGGCCATGGCCCTGGACGCATTTGTATTCTATATGGATGAGCATAGTGGATTGCGCAGTATCAAAAAGAGAGCGGCAAGGGAGTCAGCGGATAAGATCGAGATATCTCGTACGATACGGGATGCGGTCGAGTCTATGCAACCGGATGTGGATGGGATCAGCACAGCGCCTGTGGTCCCCGGTGACAGCTGCACTCCAGAACAAAATGCCCCTTCATCGACGAAACAGAACGAAGGGTCGGTGGAGGAAGGAGAGGTAGGTGACAATAATACCAACGAGTCCCCGGTAGAGAAGACGCAGCAAACGCCACAAAATGGCGACGAGGTGCTGGTGAGAAAGGGTGTGCCGACAGGAGAGGAAGAACTACGTCAGCAGAAACGGTACTTTCCCTCTGCCGCAGACCCAAGCATAATGTGTCTCTTATGCGGCTGCGAGGGCCACACGGCCATTCACTGCGCAAAGTCCAAGTGCCGTTTCTGCGCAAGCTTCGACCACTGGGACTTTTGCTGTCCCACTATCCAGCAACGCTGCGACAGGTGTCGACAACTCGGTCACCAGGCATCAGACTGCGCAGAAAAGCTGGTCCTCACAAAAGGCGAGGGTCTGGCATGCGCGTATTGCAGCTCCAGTGAACATCTGGAAGTCAACTGCACCGAGGTGTGGCGGTCGTTTCAGCCGGATGCGCAAAGCATCCACCAAGTTGCACTGCTGCCATGTTCGTGCTCCGCCTGCGGCAAAAATGATCACTTTTCAGGGGACTGCAGACAGCGTCGAGGCGTGCCTTCCAATCCAACCTGGACCCTACGGAATCGCGACATTTACCTGGACCCCAAGTGCGGCATGCGGTGTATCGAGGATCAAGCGCATTTGAATGGCCGTCAACGAACTCTACGCGCTCCTGAAACAAAGGCTCGGGGTCCTGCAACACGAGTTATCCATTTCTCAGAGGACGACGACTCTGATGTGGAATTCCTAGGCAAGAGGATCATACGGGAACCGAAGAAGAGGACTGGGCAAATCCGCTTGTCAAGCAACATCATGGCGGTAAGTCGCGCAGCCGGCAGTTCGCAGCCACTCGCAGGGCAGCCTCCTCTGCCCCCTCTACCTCCTCTTCCTTTGGGGCCGCCACCACCGTTGGACCAGTGGAGTACATATCCGCCATCACAGGACGTTCGTGGGGTCTTCAACCAGCCTCCTTCTCCGCCTCCTCCTCCGAGCTCTTTTGCAACGCGAAGCTACGACCACATGCCTCCTCCTTCGCATGGCAGCTCAGAATGGCACGGGCGGGGTGGTGGAAGAGGTGGATGGGGAGGCAGGGGACGAGGCAGAGGGCGAGGGCGAGGGCGAGGGCGAGGGCAAGGACGAGGGCGAGGGCGAGACAGCTAGATCACGTACGGCGCGTTATATATACCCCGTACAGGTGCAGATACCCAATAATGAGAGAGTCGCCAGGTCCAGACGGCGATTGTACAGTATTGTTGTTCCGTCGCCACTAGTGATTGTCATTGCATCTGCATGCGTCGTGCGTCGCATCGCAGGCAACGAAACGAATGGAATCCTGTGCACAAAATCCCTGCGTCTTGCATCCGCAAACTTTCTGATAAGAGAGAGAAACACCACGCCAACTGTCAATGGCTACAACACAAGCTTCACATGTGGTCGAGTCCACCCGCGAGTCAAGACAACGGTTGGCCACAGTTCTTTATTTCGTCCTGACGCGAGCGCCACGGACTACGGTTGGATTTAGACTTGATAGTAAAGGCAAAGAAAGGGGGGCAAGCTTATTCGTGGACACTAGTGTTGCACTACCGCCGTAACCTGCATGGAGTTCAGGGGCTTCTTGAGTCCGACAGACACTAACGGAGCTGAAGGCGTGAGCTCGTGAGCACCAGCGCAGCGCTCGCTACCTTTGGTTCGTCGAAGAGAATTGCTTTATTGTACGCCCTTGGTGGAGTTTTGGTATATTATAATGGGGAAGTTTCTATCAATCGCGTAGAGAAATAATAAAATAAAAGGGTGCGAGAGAAGGAGTTATTCGAACACCCCAACCATGTCGGCGAGACGGTGTGTGAATGCGCATATGCGGTCGTTCGGGGAAAGACAAAGAAAGGAAAGCAAGACGTTGAAGTTCGCGCTTAGTCGCGCGTGGAAATAGCACGCCACGCGTGGCGCGTGTTCGCGACCCGACCAGAACACCCCGTGTGATTGGCCTCTTGTGCCTCCCCGCCACGCTACAGGGTCCCGCGTCCACGGGCCACATGCCACGCATCAAGCGGGGCAGCAGGGGAACATCGACGTCAATCGTCAACTCCCTCCCGTCCATCACCAACAGCTTTCTTCATCTGCACGGCAGTGGACGGCGTGGCCAACCACGGCCGTCGGCACGCTTCCCGACGCGGACGCGACACAGCACCAGACCAGCCAATCCTGCCTCGCCGCCCCGTGCGTCCTGCAGCTTGCCACGGCTCCTCGTGATTCACGGGCCAATCGTTCACGTCGCGCCGGTCGACGATGCAGCTGGGCGGGGTTGTTGTGCATCTCCCTCCAAGATGTATTTCGCGCCGGGTGAGGAGAGGGGCGAACTGGGAGAAAAGAAGAGGAGGGGTAGAAATCTCATCAAATTGGTGGCAGGGGCGGCGGGGTCAAAGCGACTTGACTGCGTTGATGGAGGCAAGGATGGGTTGTTGGCGGATATATACGGGTATTGCCCGGCCGTGAAGTTTGCTCGATCTTGGCCTTTTTGGCATCATGCTTTGCCCTTTTTTGCCTACGGTTTGAATACTTTGTCTGGATTTGGATTTAGTCTTGGGTTTTTTGGTTCTATCCGTGCCAAGGGGCAACGACAGCAATCGCCAATTTCTCCTAACCGCCATCTTGAAACACCTTGCACTTTGTCTGGATAAAGACATTTTTATCTCTTCTTTTTTTTTTTCCCTGTTTCTTTCTTTCTTTTGACAAGAAAATTCTTTTCTAGTGAATATCAACAATACTGGACAAACCCACTCACAACGGCCACGTCTCTCTTCTCTTCTGCTCAAAACGCAGCTTCACTTACACCGCTAGTGTCTTGGGAATAGCGTCATGAGGAAACTATGCCTCCCACCGAGCAGCTCTTCATCGCCCTCCTAGGGAAAGACCACATCCGCAACCGTCTCTTCCGCCACATGTCCACCGCAGACGTCGTCTCCCTCCGCCAAGTCTCGGCGGCGTGCTGCAACCTCGTGACCAAGCGGCTCTTCACCCGCATCCATGTCGCCTTCTCCCCTAGCACCTTCACCAAGGCATGCCGCGTTGCTGCGCTCGGCCGCATCGGCCACCACGTCGAGCACCTCACCTTCCACATGCCTCACTCGGACGCGACGTTCCTCCCGCCCCTGGTGCACCCCGTGACCGGCCAGGAGATCTGCTTCCTCTACACGCCGCACACGAGCATGGGCTCCGTGCTCACGCGCCCCAAGTACGCCAACGCCGAGCTGGCTGACATCCTGACGCAGCAGTATCCGCCGCTCTTCCACGCCGCGACCAACGTGCCCAGCTTCATCAATGCCTTCAAGTCGCTCCCCAACATGCGCCACCTGACTGTGCGGTGTCCCGGGCAGGACCCCCGGCAGCGGTACAGACGGGACATTGTCGACTACGCGCTCATCAGTCTGCGCATCGCCGTCGAGAAGGCGCCCCTGGAGAAGCTGCACAAGCTGTCGCTCTCGTCCATGCACCCCTCTGCGTTCAACTATCTGCGTCACACGCAGGGCTTCGGGTCCGTCCCCTCGGCAGGCAAGCGGTGGAAGCAGGTCAGGAAGCTCTGCATCTCGGTGGAATCGTGGGACTTTCACGGCACCTGTCCGGGGCTCGACCACCTGAAGATCATAGACGACTACGTGCGCTTCTTCGCGCCCGGCCTCGAGAAGTTCAGCTTCTCCTGGATCGGCAGCAGGGGGCCGTGTCCCGTGTCGCTCTCCTCGGGCGCCATCTTCGCGCCCCCGGCATCAGCCAAGAAGCTCTTCCACGAAATCACCTCCTCCATGTCCCCCTTGCCCAGCCGCCCGCCCAGATCGCCCATCCACTTCCCCAAGCTGCGTCATCTGCAGGTCCGGAACGCGAGCATGAGGGCCGCGCAGCTGAGCGAGCTGATCAGGAGCCACAGCCGGACTGTCAAGGAGTTTGACTTTGAGAACGTGGTGCTCGCCAACAACGGCAACTGGGACGAGGCGCTGGCGCCTCTGAACAAGGACGATTGCTGGGCGAGGAGCAGCTTGATGGCTGCGTCCGAGTGCTCTCTTGTTACCGTCGAGAGCGCGGAGGAGCTGCCGAGTCCTAGCGCTGCCG
>JFZS01000412.1:0-18998 GCA_000709145.1 Balansia obtecta B249 | reverse complement strand
CACAGTAGTTGTAACTGCAACATCGGGCGGCTGGCTGGGTGTTGTAACAACAATAACACTAGTTGTACATGGGTGTGTACAGTCTGCAGCTGGCGGGATAGTTGTCGTTCCAGGGGCTGTTCCAGGCACAGTAGTTGTAATCGCGGTATCAGGTGCAGACTGGCCGGGTGTTGTAACTACAATAACACTAGTGGTACACGGGTGCGTACAACCCGCAGGTGGGTTGATAGTTGTAGTTCCAGCCACCGAACCAGGTACGGTAGTTGTCACTGCAACATCAGTTGGCTGGCCAGGTGTTGTAACAACAACGATACTAGTTGTACACGGGTGCGTACAGTCCGCTGGCGGCGTAATGGTTGTAGTTCCGGGCACACTTCCAGGCACAGTAGTGGTAACAGCAGTATCACTTGGCTGACCTGGCGTTGTAGAGATAATAACACTTGTTGTACACGGGCGTGTACAGTCCGCTGGTGGTGTAATTGTAGTAGTACCAGGCACGCTTCCAGGGACGCTTGTCGTGACAGCTACGTCAGGGGGCAGAGAAGACTCCGCACAAGCAGATTTTGTCCTTTGAACATATTAGCGTTATGCGAGGTATAAAGGTACTCAGTAGCCTCTGTACCTTGTCAGTGTAGTCATCAGACTTTCTCCGGCGCAGACATATGCCACAGGCAGTACTTCAACGGACTTGATGGTATAATTGCATGCCGATGCTAAGCCCAACAAGCCGGTCAGGCATGTCAAGCCTTGGTATAGAAACTTCATCACAGGTGGAAAAGAGCGAATGAATTGAAAAGAAGCAAAGCCGTAGAGCAGTGTGTGGTTCTTAGAACTACAAAAAAGTAAAGTAATTCTACCCAGACAGAGAAAGCAAGAACCGGCGAGAGTCTTATACTTCTTGGGTTTCTACACATCTTCCTTCAGATCCCATTTTTATTCACTCTTGGGAACTCGTTCTCTCCTAGATCATAGGAGAAGAAGAGAACTTTGCAGGATTAACTGGGGCAACGGCAATACAGGGAGGGTAGCGCCCCAGGAGTCAAAGCATATATCTTTAGTACGAGTGCGTTGTGCAAGATAGTCTGGTGCGGTATCCGGTGTTTTTTTAGTTTTCAGTGTCCATGGCATCGAAGGTGCCGCTTACTAGCAAACGACTTGTGGTGTGAACTTGACCCGAGTTGGTCCTGTTCTAACCAAGAACATCATGCTTCTATAGTAACGGTGGTGTTTGTGTTGGTTTTCCTTGGTTTCAATGATATAGATGTTAATAAAACTGTAGGAGCATGTTCTCCAACTGTACACACTTCTTTTATATTTTGTATGGTATTTGCGACTACAACTCCAGAATCTATTTGTCTCTATCTATTGTCCTCATCTCCAAAAGAAGCTAGAGAAAGTAAAAACAGGGAGCACCAGTCAGAAGAGAGCTTACGCCACAACGACCCACACCATCCCGCTTCGGTTCCCTCGGCTCATCCAGACTCCACCGGCACATCCCATCGTGGCGCATGAAAAAATGCTCTATTGAACTCTCGTGCAATCCCGACCCGAAAGCGACATTTCCAGGGTCCTTTTTTCGCCCTTGGGCCGAAAATGTTCGCATCCCATGACTCAACCAACCAACTAGCCCAGTCCTTCCGACAGTTGAGCCAGTCAGTCTGACTAGGATTATCGAGAGGTTGGCGTCCACTATTGTTTGGTGACTCGTCCTGTCCGCCCTTCTTTGCTGACCATCGTGTTTGCCTAGTAGCCACATCTGTCCTCCGACCGGCTTCGGCCACTTGCCTCTTCTTCGTGCACCTCTGTGGCGGGGGATAGTCAAACTCTACGTGAACCTGGCAGCGCCGTACACTTGCCTCGAGTCGTTTGGTGCAACCGGCACGTGACGTCCTGTCGGCCGGGCCCATCCAACCACACTGTGTGTGTGATCCGGCTTTGGATTCTATTTTATCCATGTGAAGAGAAGAGAGGGGGTAGGAGAGGGAGAGGGAGAGGGAGAGGGATGGAGTTTGGACCTGGCGAGAACTAGGCATTTAGCCAGGGAGAGACCAAAGGTTTGCCAGAGAGACCGCGCATTACGATTCTGGCTGCTACTGGGAGCAGCGTCCGCCTTCAATGTCATACCAGGACCGAGTAGGTCATGTTCGAATCCCCGGACACTGCAAGTTTACTCATGGCAACCCCTCCTCTCTAGTCACGCCGTACGACACTCACATCTGCGCTCGGAAAAGCAAATGGCTCTAGCAAAGACCCGTTGGATGTAATCCTTCGTACCGAGTTGCTAGCTACCCAAGGCGTTCAGGGCGTGGAGGGCACTGCCTCGCACACTCAGCTCAGCTAGTCCAAGGATAACTTGTCCCGACTCAATGACCAAAGCGACTCGTAGCTTAGGCTTCCTCGCGTGGTATTCATGGTTCAAATGGTCTATAACGGCCACCGTCAGGTAAGCTGGGTATGCGAAGTAGTCCCTCCGCTTGTCGTCATGACAAGTCGTTCCCGAGTGCCAGGGTGATGGGCTTGCGAAGTATAGCAGACAAATCTCAGAAACTAAGGGAACAAGGAGCCCATTTAGAGTCCTTTGGCGCAGGCGTGGGTTTATAGAGAAGGCCTGGCATCAGTTCATGACAGGGCGAGCTTTCTCATGACGCCAGTCATAGATGCTGCCGCACTTGACGACATTTGCAGGGCTAAGCTGAAATCTTCATCACGCCGGCGCTGTACCCATGCCTCGCTCGAGCAGTTCATCCTCTTCGTTTATGGCTTCTAGCTGTCTTTCAGCACCATTCAAACATGCCTTCCAAGAACAAAATTGACGCGGGACCAACAGTGGTGGTCTCGTTCTGAACAGAGTTCACGCAGATGACAGGGACCATGGTAAATCGCCCCTGGAACGCAACTCTAGATGCACCTTCGCAACGCCTAGTCTGCAGGGCATGGTGCCGAATTCCGCGCATGACGCTAATCCAGGCAAGACATCTCGCCACCCCCCGAGAACTCTAAGACGGCATGTTCGGCAATATTGGCACATATTCTTCACGCCTCCTTGCGACCAAGACGTCTACATCCACCCGTGCCTGACGCAACGGGTTGGAAAGCGGCGACAAGCTGAGCGGGCCAGGACAGCTTTATAAAGTCATTTAGCTCTAAAAATCATGGCAATGCCCCGGGTCCGTATGCCCTTTGTAGAATTCCCAGGCACTCGCTCGAGTTGTTCCAGAGCTATTCATCTAGTACTACGTCCCCGCATCGCCCAGCCCGCAATGAGTAGTAACATTGCGCGCCAACATGGTTTCTGGCGACAGCTCGTAGCAGTAAAAAGATGTTGCATGGCAGTATATATAGTAATGGACAACTACATAAGAGTTACGGGCTGTTAATACAAGTGATAGCAGGCTGGTCAGAGGATCCGGATTGGCGCGGTCCCCTTTCACCTCGACACATCGATTTCCCACCGGGCAATTTTTAAATTTCACCCACTAGACTAACGGACTACATGGCAGCACTGAATTCCTTAACAGTAACTAACTTACTCGGGCTTCCACGACTGGAACAAGCTGTACCTAAAACAGTCAGTGGGAAAATGATGTGCGGCAGCCCTGGACTATACACCAATCGGACAGCGTCTCTAGGAGTACTTCTCTTAAGCAATATTTCGCACCGTAATAGAAGTACCGGCAAGCATCTGCTTTAGAGCGGTACATCCCAAGTCTTGCAGCGACTCCACGTAGCTCCTCCCCAGCAACCAAAGTTCATCAATAAGTACGGCTCAATACAGCCTTGTAGGCCTGTCATGTACCTTGTAGTCGAATAAGACTGGATATAAGACTGGATTACAAATTGGAAAGGCAGTATTTTTTTTTTTTTTTTTTGCAACTGGAGGCCTAGAACTAGACTGGTTTATACTTGCCAAAAAAGAAAAAAGGGACGAAAGGAAAACAGCTAAATTCGCGTATTCAAAGCGATAGTTTAGTTACGCCGTTTCCTATCTATCTGTAAACTGATCGACTGCATATAATTTGGTGCCTCCAGAGCGTGCCCTATGCATATGCAGAGCGAAGCTGGCAAAACACTGACTGGTCTGAAACCGGAAAGTTGCCAAGGAAGGGAGATTTGCCCAGAGCAACACTTAGCAATGATATTTTCGGAACAAGGTCTGATTCCAGATTCGTCTAGCCTGGCCGCCTTCCAATCCTCACAGAGGTATAGCTCAACTCCAAGTTCCTTATCGGTCATATTTATGCTATGAACTAGTTGTCACTTAGTGGCCCGAGAGGGAAGCCTTCAGTTCGCAAACCAAACCTCTCATGAGAATATACAGTATTAGGATACATTTATACTTGGCCAACAGGTCATGACGCCGAATCATAATGGCTTCTCCAGCAAATGCAAGAGTCCCTTGGGCTTTAGACTCCTGTTGGGAAGACATCAGCATGTTGGTTGCGTTACATTTCACTCAACACTCGTCTCTCGTTCAATCGCCTCGACGGCCATAGCTGCGTCTACCTGGTGGGTTATATTTGCAACATAGCCGCTGCCTTAAGACTGTCCAGACGGTTATTTAAGAAATCCATGTCTTGTAGCAAGTAAACTGCATGCGCCAGAATCGATCGTCCGCCTCGGACCATCGTTTCTAGCTGACCAGCATGTATCCAGATCCTTTCTTTGACAAGGCTGCATTGTTGGCTGCTCGTACGACTGGATCTCGCTATTGCTGGTCTGCTTGGGTGATTACATATCAGAGTCGCGCATGTCTTGCGGCGGCGATTATGGCTTCCGTTTCAGCCGACCGTCGGCATCGAATTCGGTGGCCGAGAGCTTTTCGTGCTGACAATTGGCCAGACTTTCTTTTGCGTCTTCCCATCATGAGCATGTTGGCTTGCAGAAATCCCGAATCCCATTAATGCCTGCTTCTATGCGTGTAATCATCCAGTTGAAGCACCCTTCTCGGTTTCATGCTCTCTCGTCTTGAACCTGTCGAGGAAGATCCTGCCGGCGAATAGGACTGGGCAGAGAAGCCACCAATACCTAATTCTTTCTCGTCTTTTCAGGCTATTTTATCATCCTAAACAGACAGTCCTTGTAGGTCGCTTCCGCTGGAGCTGAATGCTTGTAGTTTAGTCGGCAGCATTGCGCAGCAGGCATCTGCAATAGCGTACAGAGTCCCATTCAATTTCAGGCGAGCTACAGTGTGCCACCCGTCCCGACATCTGTCCAGAGGCACGGGCTGTTCTCGTCATCGCAACCGGGGAGTACATGAAGTGGGGCATTTTATGACGCCTCTTTTGTAGAATGGGCCTCGTCAGACTCTTCGTCTTCGTGGTCCATCTTCATCTTAAGAGCAGCAGCTTCTCCGACTTCCATTTCGTGTAGTTGTTCTAATTTCTCCTGTTGGTTAAGCGCATCTCTTCCATCCACGACATCAAATTCCTCCTCTTCTTCTTCGTCCTCCTCCTCCTCGGTGTCGCCTCCGGCACTAGCAAGAGATCTGTTAAGTCGCTCTGGTGTTCCATTTGCTGCCGGGTTCGGACTTGATGGACGAGATCGGGTAACAAGACTCTCTCGGGGCGATTTGATAGTCGGGTCGAATGCAGCGGGCAGGCCCAAGACTTTGGCCACTTGATGGGCTTCTTCATCGGGGGAGTTTTGCGGCTCAAGATCGTAAGTGCTGCTGGTCTCGCTATCGGCTTCGTGGAGGCCATTGTTGGCTGCCAGCATTGACAGGTATGTCTGGCGAGTCGTGTCGTTGGCGCGCTTAACCTTCTTCTTGATCCGTTTTTCTGTCGGTCGCACAACGACAACGGGCACGGGTGAGTATTGCAGGCAGTATTTGGAGAATGAATTGCGCGAATTAACCAGACCCTGTATTCCACCCAATGAACGCCCCCTAGTGCCAACAACGAGCATTGCTGGCTGGTACATTTGAATCTATAGCAAAGCACGCGAGCACAATCGCACAAGTCAGCGTATCTGAAGCGAAATCACACAAGGAAAAGGTGGTATTCGTGGTGTTCTTCTTCTTCCTGTGACGTACCAGTTTTTGGAAAGTCGCGTGCAGCTTGCCAACTGCATATTCAAGCACAAAGCTGATGGCGCGGTTGGCGCAGTTCTTGGCCAAGATGTTCTGCATGACATTTTGTGCGTCCTCTTGATAATTCGTATCATTATATCGAAGTTCTTTTTCGATGACTCGAACGCAGATAATCTCGTCACCATCATCCACCAACTCATCCAACAGCCATTGGATCGCATAGTCGGAATACGAATGCTCATCCACGCCAACCATGAAGCTGCGCGATCGGCGGCGAGCCTGATAGCCTACGTGTCGCACATTGAGCGTAAGAGATAGCGTGTTGTTCTTGGTAGCCTCTCCATTGGCCACATTGTCAAAACCAACATGTTTCTGGAATCTGTTATGTTTGTGCTCAGTTAGCGTAGCCATGACCGGCGGCGGAACAAGAATGGAGCCTCGACGCCGTTGCCGTCAACTTGGTCAGAACGAAAGCGATCTGCCTCGGGGCTAGATGGGAGGATGTTGGGACGTAGATTGACTGAGCCTTGACGAAAGGAAGAGCAGAAAGAAAACAACGATGGAAAGACGATGAGGTTTGAGGCCACTGGAAGCGTGCGAGTGGATGCGGCAAAAAGAGGCTGCAAGAATCGGGTCTGCGATAACCGAGACTCCACAAACGTGGCGGCCAAAGTACAGCAGCAGCACACAACCAGCACTTGAATTGGACGTGACGCAGGATCATAGCCATAGCAGCTATAATAAGGTTTTCCCTTCTGGCTCATGGTGGCTCTTGGTGGCTCGTGGTGGGGTAAAGCAGATTAAAGCAGAGCAGAGCAGAACGGAGCAGAGAAAATGCAGTGGGGAGTGGGCGGGGCAGGCTTGTTCCATGGACATGAGATCAGTTCCGGCGAGAGAAAAGAAGGAAAGCAAAAAAAAAAAAAAAAAAAAGACAAAGAAAACACGCAGATGCCATCCTTCCGACAGCTCGCCCAGGTAGAGAAAATCTGACTTCTGAAAGAGTACGCCGTTCTGGCACGATCAAGTCGGATTGACGGCTGCACATCAACTCGATGTCAAATCGCAACAGAAACAAAGGAATGCCTGGCTGAACCACATTCTCGTCTGCCGGTCATGGTCGTGCGCTCCACAGGACTGTTCAGTCATTTGAACGACGTGTGGGCCTCGACGTAAGACGCAGACGCATGTTGGAGCTTTCATGGCCAGTCTAATCCGATACCAGCCACAAAAGAATACCGGTTGATGGCGGTGAGTTGCGCGAGTGGAAAAGTACCTTCCTGCATCCCAGCTGTGACGTCCGGATAGCGATGCCGAGTTGGTGTGCACGGCCACATGAGCTGAAAGGGTTCGGAATCCAGAAACCGAGGGGGAAGAGGGACGCTTATATAAATCAAGCCATCTGCGCAACACGACCGCCTCACAATGCATGATGCAGCACGGCGACCCTTCCGATCAGCGATTCACGCGACGAGGTGCAGGGCAGCGCACACGAGCCAGTTGGGCATGGTGCATGCCGCATAGAGAGCGAATGGGCAAGACGGCGCATGCAAACCATGGTGCAAGACTGGGAACAAACAAGCACCTAAAAAAAAAATTACAAAAATGAGACACGGCAAGGCATACCTTTGAGGTGGTGGTGAAGCAGCTCGAACGCGCATCCCATTGGATGTTCGCCTGCAAAGACTGGGTGCAGTGGAAGGATTCCTTGAGCGACGAAACGAGACGGACGAGACTGATGATTTTCGACCCGACGAGGTCTCTGACAGTGCATCGATGGGCGTCTGGGTGGAAGGCGAATGGTCGGGCTTCGGCAGCTCATCGGGGAAAGAAATGCACCATTTTCTGGTGTCCAACGGCGAGAGGTTCTCACGCGCATTGGAAACGTGCTTCGAAGCAGGTATCAACGTCATTGACGATGCTGCAGACGGAGATGCAGCTGCTGCCGGACTCGCGGATTCGTTAGTGTCAGTTGAGCCGGTGTCATTGGCAGGGCTGTTGCCCATGGCGCTGGAGTCGGGATTGACGCTGGAGATCGAGCTGGCGTCCATTTTGACCGTTTCTGGTTGGGTGGTTTGAGGCGAATCGACGTCGGCCCTGTTGCACCTTGGTACCTCCTTGGTGGAATCATGAACGGGCTCCTTGGGTGGTGATGGTGGTGGCGGCGACGACAACGCCGGCGACGCCGGCGACGCGGGCCAAGCTGCTGGGACAGTTGCAGTTGTGCCCGGCTGGGCTGATCGCGAGGGATGCATGATCCAGGATAGCCTCTTCAATCGTGAAGTTTCCCCTCCTCCTTCGTCCATGATGGGACTTGAAGTACCGCTTTCCCTTTTGGTGCGATGGCTGCCAGGCACGGAAAATTTAAGAGGAGCAGCAAGCGTGAGCATTGGTGGCTAAAGAGATGGGGAAAGAAGGCCAAAGTTGAAAGAGCTTGCAAGAGCAGGGGCGAACAAGGTTGAGCAAGGTTGAGAGAGAATGGCGACGATGACAGCGTGATAACAACAGCACGTCAACCCGCGAGGAAATCTTTTCGACTCTTTAGCCCCGTCTATCTTGACTGTTGGCTCGGTCACCACTCGACAGACGCGCGTTCGGCAAATATCAGTCGTTTCCTGTCTTTATATTGATGAAACGATGAAACACCTCCCAAGGTTAAATATGGGGACCCTACGGAGTACAAAAGAACAGTGATATGGATAATATTTCTGTGTCTCGCCAGGGGAGGGGGGGGAGGGGACAAAGAGGCGGGCAATGGGCAAAAATCCAAGACAGCAATTCTGCACCAAGACCACTCCGGGTCACGTTTCGGCACGGATGTGCCGAGCAGGGAGACACAGAAGAGCCACAGCCGGGAAGGTGCAGTGAGACAAGGATTAGTGAGATTGATGAAGTTGATGAAATGCAGAAACTGTTGAGCGGTTCGGCCGTGCTGGAACGGCTGCGCGTTTGCTTTGATTGGCTTCGACTCGTCCTGGCCGGGTCCTGCAAATGCACGGGTGTGCAGATCTTCGCCCTGGTGTCGAGCTGAAATGATGATACCGGGAATGGAGATGGACGGAGGCAGTGGGACATTACGACGCGCCGTTGTTGCGCGCCGTTGTTGGTGGTCTTTGGCGCCTTGGTTTCTGTCTCTCGCTGATGTCACCTTTACACCTTGTTAGATCTGCGCTACAGCATCCAGTCGGGGGAGTCCAGACGAGGCCTGAGCCAAAGCGGGCTGGCGAATGAAGCACGACGAGATGACGACGAGACCACGACGAGACCACGCCGAGACCACGCCGAGGACAGACGATGAAAGGTGCGAGGGAGCCGTCAGATCGGACGGTCGGACGGTTGGATGCACTCACTCGGCTGCTGCTTTCAAGAGTGGAGGTAGGCACGGGTTCAGTGCTGGTGGAGTTTGCGAGATTGGAAGGACAGCAAATTTTTATCTCCAGATGGAACACTGCCTGAGGCCCAATACCTGCCAGTCAGTCTTTGAGCTTGATATCTCTCTCTGGATGAGCTTTGGTGATTTCGTGATTGGTGATGCCCTGGGGCGGAAGGGGGCAGGATCGCGGGGAGCTTGGGCCACGTCCAAGGTCAGACACAGTGGTTAGGCAGTGGCAGGAGCTCTGAATCAAAGCGGACCAGGTTGGTTGGACAGGTTGGCCAGGCAAGCTGGGGTTGGAATCAGTTCAGTTGAAGGCCGGATGTCGGTCGGTTGGTTCTCGCTAGTGATAATAGCTGCACTGGAAGGGGGTTGCTAATTCGAATTCGACAGATGCTGCTCGAGTCGCCTAGACAGGATAGAGTACAAATGATTGCTTCGTCTGTCCTTCTTATCGTTGTTGGTTCCTCGCCAGCCCCAGCTCTTTCCTTTACCTACTGTGCACGTTGTTCAATGCAAGAGGCAAGGTGTGAGATGCACGTCGCACGTTGGTCAGTACGAAGCGCCGCGGAGGCTAAGAAGCAACGAGAAAGAATGGCCAATCTGCGCTCTGCCCCTCTCTTCATTTACTCCGTGATGGGGTAAAGGAAAGGGGCAAAAAAAAAAAGGAAATGGCAAGAGACTGGTGTCTCTCACAAGTGGCAAAGCAAGAAAGAGCCGAAATCCGGTGTGGTAGCGTGATGTAAATACAGTCCAGGTATCAAGCTAGATACTTTGCTCGTCGAATTCTGAGGAAGAGCCCGTACACGCTGACGCACGTGTGTTGTTTCTCTGTTCTCCCTTTTCGTCACCCAAAGCCCCCCTGCCGACGTGAGATTTGGCCGCACAAGCACGTGGTGGTAGACCAGGGACCAGGGCCTCCCTCGCTCGAGAAATGGAATGACGACTGGGTCGACCGGTGGCTTGTAATGGATGGCCTTGATGCGGACCGTGACGGCGAGACGAGGTTTGGTATCGGGACGCTTCGCTGATGCTGGCGTGAGGGTAGAGCGAGTATTGTGAGCGTAATATGCAATCGCGGATGGGCAATACTACATACGACAGAACACTGTGTTTTGGGGGGAATCAATGAACAGGCAGCAGGCACGTTATTAATATGCGCTTTGTCATACGGAGTGAATACCTAGGACTTGGCGGCGGTATCTAAATCCATAGCAGCCCTAGTCCTTGTCCCATGTAATGTGGCGCAACCTCGAGCGGGAGCTTATGAACTCTGTGCTGAGGGCAACCTCGGACGCCAACTCGATGGAGACTTCAGCTCAGATGGGCGGAGGCGCAGATGGAGACGCAGATGGAGACATCCCCTTTAAAAGTAAGGAGAAGGATCAGAGTTGGTCGTTGCGCCTGCTCTTTGATACCTGGACTCGAAGAATGCGTGTAACGAAAGAATACTATTCGTCTCGACTTATCGTTCCACGCATGGCCTACCTCGGGTGGACAGACGTGTCACGATTCCGGGGTAATATCATTGTTGATGCAAAGACACACGATGTCGCATATTTGACAGACAACAAAATGACATCCAACAGGTAATAACGTATGTTGGGCTCGGTCCAGAACAGTCCATAAACGTAATATTGATGGTAGCGACGGAGAGGATGGTATCGGTAGGCACTCCGTACTCCGTACATAGACACGTTTATTCAGCTCGCCTCGTGTCTTTCCATGTGCGGTTGGCCGCGGCATAAATAGCTTATCTTGTTTTTGTCGGTTCCGCTCCAGTAGCTACACGATTAGCAAAGTGTCGACAATTTAATCAAGCCGTAGGGTGGTAGTTAGACGGTCCTCCACACGGTTGACAACGTCTCCTAGCACAACATTCAGATTGGCCGCCCTAGAAAGGCACGATCAATTTGTCCGCTTCCCGACGCCGTCGTCTCGATTATTTAAAATGGTTGGGTGCGTGAACTAGGTCCCACCTTGTAGGGGGGTGGGTGGATCGCAGCATTATCCCCGGGACAATGGACCTTGGCCCGACCGGTGTGTGGCACGACGATGGATTGACACGGCTACAGGGAGCTTGGGCCGGACGGATGTTGACAGGAGCGGAATCGAAAAGCAGGTACGGAGGTTGACGTGAGTTGACGAAATGATGACAGAGTACATTTGTACGGTGTACCTCAATAGAAGAGAAAGAAGTGAATCTTGCTCGACGTTGTACTGCAGGTCGGAATTGAGAGAAGGGCGCAGCCCTGATGCCCTGTCAATTTCGGCCGAGGGGAACGTGCGGCCAGCTGTTGGTGAACAGCTCTTTTGGGAAAGCAGTGAGTGGTACAGTGGGTATACACTCCCTCGCTCCTTCCATTCATGACGAATAACCTCAACCTTGGGACTTTGGCTTTTATTTGTTTTTCATCTCTTTCCACCCCTCGTTCAATTCATTTTTTCACTTTTCCAAACATGTTGCAAGCTTGCTGTCATAACAAGAAATCCCGCCTTCCGTGTCTCCATGGTCCTCCATTTTGCCCGCCGCTCCAAACACCACGTAACGCCATATTGGGGTGCCATCACCGGCTGGAGTCGCCATCCTAGCTAAGCCTCTACTCCAAGTGCCGTAGGGCGACAACCAGGTCATGACGACCGCAATGGCAGATTTGGATTTAACCTTTTTTTTTATTTAAACTTTATGTACTTGTCCAGCCATCGTACAAGCAAGCAGGGCGAGATGGAGGATTGGAGCCCAGCAAACGGAGTGAGTGACAAGCCACGGGTTAAGGAGCGGGGGAGAGGAAGGGGAAAGGAGGGCTAGCAAGGGGGTCGGAACCCCCGGGTTAACAATGCTGGGCCGCCCAGCGGCACCTACACCGTTTACGTACAGTATCGGTGCCATGGTGAGTCACATTGGCGTACGTACGACCGGCCACCCTTTCTTTATCTGGGTGGTGGTGGCTGCCAAGCCAAACTCAGCCCGCCGCGAGCTGCTTGATGCTGCCCACACCTTCCTCCTGCCCAATGCGCAGCGCTCTTTCTCATTGGCTAGCGAAGGAGAACCCAGCTCTAGCTGCCAAGGCGCTGGGCTGCCTCCGAGACAAATAGCGGGATGTTACTATCTGGTAAGCTGGCGCCGACGCGTCTTGGCATTGCTGTGAAGGTGCGAAATATCGGTAAATAAGTACAGAGGAGTGAAGAAGTTCCTAGCGAGTTCTTTTTTTGGTTCGGTCGGTACAGTAGAACAGAGGCCAAAAAAAAAAAAAAAAAAAAAGAGAAAGCCACCAAACTCCTTTCTCTTTACACGCTCAAATGCATAGCCAACACCGCACGAATGTCAAATCCGTCGAATCGAATCTCAAGCCCCTCGGCCATTATGTGACCATATCATCTTGGACGCCATCTTCAACATAAGCCGACTCGGCATTTGCAATGCGAACGAACCCATACTGTTGCCGTGCCTGTCATGTCGTCCCGGGTGGGTTGACGATTGTCTCCACCAGCCGCACTCACTGCCCTCTCCGCGACGGTGCTGTGGGTCCAGTCTTTATCCGATGACGCTATACATTCTAGACACATATAAGCGCGTTACATAATAATAATGCATGCTCCGAACTTTATCGACATACGTAACATATCAAGTGTAAATCCCAATAGAATTCACGCCAAGTTTTTCTCTACTGACTCGGAAGAAGCAGAAGGCTATTCATCTCTATCCATGATCGTTCTCTACGGGCTGAGATGGGCCATTCGTAAGTCGAAAATAAAGTTGAACCACTCAGGTCGCAAAGTTGCGCCACATGGACCCACAACGCCCAAAAACCTCTGGTTAGGTAATCGATCTACGACGACTCCAACCCGTAGATGCTTCCCTCTCCCTCCGAAACGCGATTTTCCGCAAAATTTTGTTGGCAGGTGTGTGAAAAAGCCAGGGTTAGGTCGGTAACCTTGTCAACCACGTGAAAAATTGCTAGGATCGTCGGCGGCCGAGGGCCAACAACTTGCGCTCCGTGAGTTCCCCTCGCTTTTGTTGTCTCAAGTGCTTCGGTCCACACCGGATAATGCGTCATGTATTCTGTAGCACACGTGCGGCCGCCCTCGAGAGCCACCGCAATGTAATCGGAGAACACGCGGCCGTAGCTACCCTCAGAAGTGGTCGACATGGGATGAAGTGGCATAGATTACTTCGAGCATCGACTGTACAAGCTGACCTAGCGAACTGGTGTGCCCTGCTCCGTATAGCAAAGGCATTCGATACCACGCCATCATGTCAATCGCATGATGAATTTGAGATACAATTCAGGCGCAATAGGTATCCCGTACTCCGGGTGTTGGTTCCGGTTGGCAAGTCGCTACCTATGTTGGAAAGACGATTGAAACCAAGTTGATAAAGTTAATGATATTAACTATGCAGGCTGTTGCTTGTGGTGCATAAAGTCAAAGAAAAGGTTTGGCGAATGCATCTAGCTAACAATCCTCAGGTAGCAAGGATTCAACAAAGCCACAGAACCCACAGATCAGCTTATCCATTGAATCAATTATACAATCACAATCCAGCGACCAAGGTGCGCTCCCATCCCGGCCGCTACCGCTACCGCTGGAGTCGCCATCTGCTACAGTCTTCATCAACAGAGTATCCTGCTCTTGGTAGCCTTGCTTGTCAATTGATGGCTGCCACGGCCACCAATTTTGCATGGGCATATCTTCGTAAAGGACATTGAAGTTGTCGTCCGGACGAGCACTGTCAAATCCGTACACCCGGAGCTTCCCTTGGTACGCCTTTGCAAATCGAACGTTGCTCGTCGAGAGTCGGTCAAGCTGAAAATGGGAGAGCTCGTTGATGCTGTTTGAGTAGATGATCATGGAGCCCTTCCATAGTGGATTATCTCCTACATCTTGCAGTAGAAGCTGGCGGAAGTATTTCCATCCAATGCTTCGTCTGTAGGCATCGAGTGGCTTTCCTTGACTTGCTAGGCAAGCGCCGCATGGGTCAATATTTGCCGAAGATAAGTGAAGGCCGTCTCTCATAATGAGCGAGATGTCTTTAGTGTGGATAGTTAAAGAGAGAGTGCCAAGGTGTACGCCCAGGAACATCACTATACGCACGAGGAAAGCCGGACTGCCAGTCCCTGGCTTTTACATCCTTCAAAAGCTCGAACGTTACCCGGCCGCCCCGGAACTCGGAACAATCCCAATAAGGAAGGCCTTGTGCGTTGATCTTCGCAACGGTGTAGGGAGGAGGGGACGAAGACAGGAGGTCTGAGGGCGGCGTCATTACTGTATCCTTCGCTCTGTCGGGACTTTTGTCGGGGTCTTGTGGCTCGCTCTGCCGTTCCATCGCAATTGGCTTGTGCCGTAAATCCTGTTAGGCAGAGCAGAAAGATGTAATAGATGTCGAGTCCGATCTCAGGAAAAGTGTTGAGAGCCTGTATGGGATGTAGTATGATGATGACTTGGATTCCGGACTGGAACAAGATCCAAGAAAGGGCTCAGGACGCAGCGCGGGTATTTAAACACTTTTGTTGCATGCCATTCCCTTGGGTGTGGGAACAAACTTTGCTTTGTAGCAATTTTTTTTTTTAATCTTGTGATAAACTCATAATTCTAGTCGTAGTACAAAAGTTTAAAAAGCATGGCATATCGTGGCTAGACTTGGCGCCTTCCTTATTGCGGAGCCCCAGACCTGGATTCTGAAAGCTGTGCACACTGCCATCTTGTAGCACAACTGCTCTGTGCTCTGACCTCTATAGCAAACGGGAACCGAAACTTTTCTTTTTCGCTATAGGTCGTAACCCACCTTTTTTTTGGTTTTTTTTTTTTTTTTTTTCGTTACGCTTTCTTCTCCCCCTTTTTATCGGCTACAAAAAAATTGTATAGCGCTAGCAAGCAACATAAAAAAAAAAGAAAATAAAAGAGAAGATAACATACAACCGACACTATCGGTCGCTCCGACAAGCAACTCGGCGACTCCGCGCCCCTCGTGGGGGCCGGAGCCGTCGACCTCCGTATCCGCCGTATCGGACTGAGGAGGAGGAAGTGGCCGGCGAAATTTGTATAATTCGATGTTTTCTTCATATCTATACCCTAGGCTTAACCGCGTCGGCGCCCTCCCGGGCAATCTTATCCTGCGCGGCCAGCAGGGCTTCCACGGGCCCGCGCACGGCGGGCGAACGGTCAAGCTCCCGAAAAGTTAGCGCTAGGGTACTGCAGCAGGATAGACAAGGACTTACTTCAGAGCACCTATAGCCCTCTACAGCATAGAGGAAGCAACTTCCTCCGGGTCCTAAGCAGATCAGCTAAGGGCCTGACAAGGGAACGATGCAGGACTACTCACCTTGCTGGTTACGGCACCTTTTTTCTGGGTCTTTAGCCCGGCCGACACAAGGCCGACAGGGCCAGGGGCGGGCGTCACCGGGCTTCAATAGGGTCAGCAGAGGGTCCGACGCGGGAACGCGTAACATCCGCAGCAAACACCGACACCTCCCCCGCTGATAACCCGCGGCGCCCCCCTAGCGGCCCTAAAACCCCCCCCTATCACCAACTACTTACACAAACCCGCACACATCAACCAGCGCTGTAGCCAGCAACAAGCTGGCACGACAGTGCACTACTCCTTATGACCGGTACTAAGCCGGGGCTGTACAGGCCCCGCTCAGGAGCAGCAGAGTGTAGTACATAGGTTTTTCTCCCTGTAATAGGGTTTCCTATGTAAATCAATTAAGAAGAGGCACTAGCTTAGACTAGCGTAATAATAATAATACCCTAGGCTTAGTATTCATTCTATGCAATGCAAGCGTGTATAGTGGGTGTGTTGTACTTACGCCATGGTGGTTGCTTGTGGACTTGGCTCGCTAGTAGGAGCATAGCCGGGGCGGCGAAAAACCGGAAACCGCAATATTCTTTTGAATTAAGTTTAGTGTTTCTTGTATGCAAGGCGAGCGTGTGCAGTGGACGTACTTACGCCATAGTGGTTGAAATTACCATAGCGCGCCAACGCGGTTCCTGGCGAGAGCTCGTAGAGTAAAAGCTCTTGTATAACAGTACGGAGATAGTCGTGGACCTCCACGTTCGAGTTGTAATTTGTCAAACAAGTGATAATGGGCCGGTCAGAGTCACCAGGAACCGGGTTGGCGCGCGTAGATGGAGAGGTGTAAAGATCAAAAACAAAAAGAGGACGGAGTGGGCGAATTTAAGCATGGACGACCGCTACGCAAGTATGGAAGGAAGGTGCTTGCCCAAAACGTCTCAACTCGGACCCACAGCAAAACTCAGGTCAGGTTCAGGTCAGGTTCAGGTCAGGTTCATGTCAGTCGAGATGCAGACTCGCCTGTATTTCCTGTATCGCTGTCGTCGAATATGGGAAGAACCCTTGCAAGGAGCGCCGTAGTTGCCCTCCTTATCATTCTATAGGCTGGTCCTGCCACGCCTTGTCATCTCATGTCTCTAATTGTCAACACAAAACTACCTACACAACATGTATACTATTTTACATCTCTTCTAAAGGCCCCGCTCTGGGCAGCTGACAGGCCGCTTGCTAACAGCTGCACTTAAAGGAAACCACCCAAGGAGAAGAGGTTGCCCCGCAGGCTAGCAGCTGTCAGAGCTGTATACAGAGAATTCTTCAAAATTTTGCTTTAAAAGATACAAAGAGAAATTATCAATTAATAGCGGTTAGGGTAGATTAAAAAAAAAAAACTCGTCTTCTTCCCCTGCTAAGTGCAACGACCGTTTTCATTGCGCCGTTTCCCATGCAAGACAGCAGCAGTAGTGCTGGAAAACTGTGTGTACAGAATGTCTCCTTGCAAAAAACCTCACTCTAAACATAAGAAGTGTAACATAAGAGCTTTGGATGAAGCTTCGTCGCCACAGCGCATTGGCCGAGCTTATTGAATATACGTAATGAAATTATCTATTAAAGTCGGTGTTATAGTATGGGATTTTCATGCTCGCTGGCATGATCTGAGGGCGCGGAAAGGAAACAGGCCTATTGTAAGCCTGGAGTGCATGCCGCGGTCTCTATATTACAGTGCCAGAAATAGTGCCACCAGACGCACAGTTGTAATAGGCATGGAACCGGTCCTCTGATTTTGTTTCTACAACAGGTAAATGAAAGTTGGGCAAAAATGGTCCCAGAAACTGTGTCAGTATACATTTGAAAGTTGTTTCAATTCACTGCGAGTCATCTGTGAGCAATTTGCACTGCAGACCTAACGAAAAAGAGTGGTCTAAATGAAGACTCGTAATTTTACTTACCTGTTGCTCACGTTATGCCTCATTCAGAGAGGGATATCTCTCAATAAAACCTCTTTTTCATCCTTGAGAGCTCCAACCAGTTCACGGAACCACGTTTCTTTCGGATATCGCGGTCGGCTAAGACGGGCGTGGTTTCTGGGACTCTGACGATGACAGTCCCGGGGGCTGTGCCGTTGGGGGGCATTGTGATTGTCATTCCTGCGCCAGTCCAGGGCACGGTGGTTGTCACATAACTTCCTCCGGCTGCGGTATTGGTGCTGTTACTTGACATTGTGGTCTGTGGAGTTGTCGATGTCATACTTGATGATGTTGAGCCCGGGGAAGTTGAAGGTATGGTTGTTTCGGACCCAGTTGGCGGAGCTGTGGACTCAGATTGCGGACTGGTAGTTCCTGACATGGTTGGTGAGCTGGTGGCTGCTGCTGAGCTAGTCTGAGGACTTGTAGCTGCCACCGAGCTAGTCTGAGGGCTTGTAGCTGCCCCCGATCCGGTTTGTGAGCTTGTAGCTGCTCCAGAGCTAGTCTGAGAGCTTGTAGCTGCCCCCGATCCGGTTTGTGAGCTTGTAGCTGCTCCCGAGCTAGTCTGAGGGCTTGTAACTGCCCCCGATCCGGTTTGTGAGCTTGTAGCTGCTCCCGAGCTAGTCTGAGGGCTTGTAGCTGCCCCCGATCCGGTTTGTGAGCTTGTAGCTACCCCTGAGCCAGACTGAGGGCTAGTGCTTGCCCCTGAGCCAGACTGAGAGCTTGTAACCGCTCCTGACACGGTTTGAGAGCTTGTGGCTGTCCCTGAGCCAGACTGAGAGCCAGTGTTTGCTCCTGAGCCATTTGTTGGTGATGTTGGGTCTGGGAAAGTTGACGTTGTAGTTGTTTCTGATCCAGACCCAGTCGCCGGGGTTGTGTTTCCACCTGACCTGGTCGCTGGGGTTGTGTTTCCTCCCGATCCATTTTGAGTGTTTCCTCCCGATCCATTTTGAGTGTTTCCTCCCGATCCATTTTGAGTGTTTCCACCCGATCCATTTTGAGTGTTTCCACCCGATCCATTCTGAGTGTTTCCTCCCGATCCATTCTGAGTGTTTCCACCCGATCCATTCTGAGTGTTTCCACCCGATCCATTCTGAGTGTTTCCACCCGATCCATTCTGAGTGTTACCTCCTGATCCATTCTGAGTGTTTCCTCCTGATCCGTTTTGAGTGTTTCCTCCTGATCCGTTCTGAGTGTTTCCTCCCGATCCGTTTTGAGTGTTTCCTCCTGATCCGTTTTGAGTGTTCCCCCCCGATCCGTTCTGAGTGTTACCTCCCGATCCATTCTGAGTGTTTCCGCCTGATCCGTTCTGATTAGGGTTTGTGTTTCCTCCTGATCCGTTCT
>JFZS01000411.1:0-18997 GCA_000709145.1 Balansia obtecta B249 | reverse complement strand
TTTTTATTTTTTTTTTTTTTGGTCTTGGGCTCTGAACCGACTGCGCGTTTTTTTGGTGTCACTGAGCCAGCCAGCCAGCCAGCAAGTCTTGGACCAGCGCATGCCAGCAAAAACGAACAGTCTTGGTTTCTGGTGTCTACCTGTTCGAACCTCAGTGCTGGTACCACATGAGGCCCAAGGTGATTGGTTGGTGGCCGCCACCTCCTGACTCGACAGAAATTACAGTCTCCAGAGGAAGGGGGAGCCCGGCCGTGGTGGCCGTCGGTGTCCGCGTTGGGTGCTGTGTACCTACCCGGGTACCTAGATACCTAGATACCTCTCTGGTAGGTGCCTTGGTTCCCCTCACAACAGCTCGTACCACTGAGAGCTCTTGCATGACACTGCAGATACAAGCAATACTACTCCGCATAAGACTCCGCATAAGACTTACCACCCGTCATGCAATCGATGACTGGCTGATCGGTGTCTCCAGGGATCGGGTTCGCAAAGTACTGCGTGCCGAGTGGGTACCTACCTAGGTACCTCCTGGTAAGCCATGTGCTGCTTGCTTTGTTCTGGCGGAGCCGGGGAGTCGTTCACACTATCGCAGCTGACCGAGGGGTCGTGGTTTTATTTCGCCCCGTAAGCGGGTTAGCCTAGGAAGTGGGGCCAATAAAATGCATCCTGCCACGGTCCTAACACACTCGCACACACACACACGCACACACACACAACTCCCTCCATAGACGACTCCGACTCCGACTCCGCATAGGTTGATGGCCCAAGGTGTCACGATTGCAGTATCACGGTAGGACTGTAATGATGATGACTGTTGTTAGTCATTGACCGGTCAACTGGCGAAAATTCCGCCCATAGATAATCTCTTGGCCGCCGATAAGCCTGCATTTGCGGACATGCAGGCGTCATCATCATCTGACGGTGTTTGGTTATCATGAGATGATAATAATAGTGCAATATTAGCAAATACCTATCCAAGTACCCAGGTACCTTAAGCAGAGACGCGTTGTGCTGCCGCTATGACGCGTGGATCTGGTTGTATTGACTGTTCCAAGGGCAGGCTATACTACAACTGAATGGAATGAAACGGTCTCGAAATGTACCTACCTGGATACCTGGTAGGCATACACCTGGTGCTCTGCCATGAGAGAAGCGCCTTGCCTGATTGCCAGGAAAGGCCGGCATGCGTTACGCGTACGGAGTCCCCCCCCCCCCCTCTTCCCCCCTACAGACCTTTCATATTTACACCAGCAGTCTTATTTCGGAAGAACCACAAAATTAACTGACTTAAGTAAGTTCTGCACGTCCGCATCAATCCATCCCCACCCGAGGAGCTTAAATTAACATAGCAAACGTCTATTCCATGGCGACGAGGTATGCTTATTACTCTTTTATACCTCGGATTTCGAAAAAGGCCATCTTAGTCCACTACTGATGTTGACTCCGTTACCAAAGTAACGCCATACGAAACATGTTGAAAGCAATCACTACACCCCGATCGAGCGTCGCAACTTCACGGTTGGAAGCAGCAGATATGACGTGACACAGTACCAAACATGACTGTGTCTAGGTAAAAACGTCTTGATACTGGCGAACACGGGCTTTTATTCGATCAATCACCATCGTCCTTCATGTGACATTGCAGAGAAGTTCAGCTTCCAGAATGAATTTCCCCTCTTTGTATTTTTCAGAGTTCTCAAAAGCCTTGTCGTACTTCCAGCCAACAGTCTCCTTGCATTGACGGCAGGTAATGTCACGAACGATGTGCCTCCCGGTCGTCATATTCCTTTCGCTGGGTTCACCGTCGTCGACATTGACAACAGTGTGGAATAAGTAAGCCTTCCCATGTTGGCCGCGAAAGTTCTGCTCCAATGAAAATGTTAGCCAGGGTGTCGATGCTCTAAAGACTGGGCGGGTAAAGACATGGATTCAAGCAACGAGGCGGTTAATCATCCATCATGGGCACCAGAATATCCAGAGTGTCGTGGAAATACCATGTCCAAAGCTCATGAGTGGTCGAAGGAAAAGCGCAGTTTATATACCGATGGGAATCCTTGGGGGGTTGGGGGAAGACATTCGGGACTTTTCACTACATACCCTGCTAATGATATCCTCGTGGTTTGCTAGATGAGCCTTGCAGGTCTTGCAGCCGTATATCTTATGGCTGTTGAGGTAGGTGTTGTATGCGAGTCCCATGACGCTGTCTCGCCCGCTTAAGTGTCGCCAGCGCTCCAAGCGAGACAGGATAGTGTGGAAGTGGAAGTGAAAGCCAAGACGGGGAATATATATCTATTGCAAGCCACTTGGACATGAACCTGGTGCGGTTTACGTGATGGTAGTAGATTGAGGTTGAGCACTTAATCTGAAGCTACGTCACGTCGGTCGTGCCTTCTTGGTACCCGGTGTTTACGTGGGGTTTAGCCAATGTCGATTGTCACCTGACGGCAGGTGATTTCTCCATGTGAACGCCATTCACCCTAAGCCTCATCTGGCCGAGGGCAGGTCCTGGTCCCGTGATGAAGACTCGCCTAAGGAGAGTATCAAGAAGAAAAAAAAAGATAAAAGATAAAGAGAAGGTCTTTTAAGACTTGTCATGTCGAAGCCTGGATTACTTTATGCAGGACCAAAGAGGTTTTTTTTTTTTTTTTTTCCTGCCCGCAGCGGGCTGCAGGTTTAATCTTCAGCAGGGACAGTTATAATGCCAACTAGGAACGAGGGTGATGCATGCGCCCCCTCGGAATGAGGCGTGGGGGCTCAGCACAGTCTGGTCTGGCTGTCTGGCTGTCTGGCTGTCTGGCTGTTTGGCTGTTTGGCTGGTGGTAACTGGGACCAAACCACGCGCGTGCCCCACGTTGAATCTGCAAATTTGGCAACCTGCAGTATCAGCCTCCGAACCATGACGACATATTCCTGGAATTAATTCGTCCGACATACAATAGCGGCGACTTGCTTGGCTGTGCAGCAGCACCTCCGGGTCGTCAACTACCTGCCTACCTGGATACCCATGTACGTAGGATAGTCAGTGTAGCTCAATTTCTGGGCGCCCAAGGTACCACCGCCTAGGTACCTGAAGGGACGGACCTTAGGGGACCTAAGGCACCTATGCAGGGACCTGGACGACCTGGACGCCATGTACGTACCTACCAACGGCTGGCATTTGCAGATGCAACCCCGCCTGCTTCCGATGCTTCCATGGGTCGACCATGCTGGGGGGTTTTTGCTGGGGTTTGCTGGGGTTCTGGTGCCACCACGGAATGCCTGGCTGATGTATTTCCCTAACTTTCCAGTTCAACCGCGTTCTCGGAACCGGCATCTTTGCAGACTGAAGCATCCGCGCTGGAATCGGACAGATTTCCAGGCGGTTGGGCTTTTGACAGGCAACTAAGAATGCAGAGACGGTGATGAAACTAGGGGCACCGTGAAAACCGACACTATCGACGGACGCGATTCACGGACACTTTTTTTTTTTTTTCCATAAATTCATCGACAGCACAAAGCTTCAAATTCAAAACCCAGAGTCAAAGACGAAGCCGAAGCGATGCATTGGAAGCACCTTGGGGATAGAATGGCAAAATACATCACACGGAGATTTATCAGTTTCTAGGATCGCTTCGCGAAGACGATATGTGACCCGCCTTATGATGGATGCATGATTGAGGACACGACCGCCGCGAGCACTGTTACTGTTTCGCCTCTTGATGCAGGACGCCTACGATGCCCCTTCTCCCGGCTGCTTACTCCTGCCCCGTGCGTCAAGCTGGAATTACCCACAGCACGGAGTATATATATACCTACTGGCTACTGGCTACTAGCTACTTGCTACTTGGTAGGTACGGTATGCATCTAGATATCCATCTAGCGTGAGCCAAAGTCTCGACAGAGAACAAAGAGAGACAGCGAGGAACAGAGACAGAAGAGGCTGGGGCCTGGGCGCCTGGGCGCCTGGGGGCCAAGGCAGAAAACTTCACGCAGCGCGTACACCGGCCGTACACCGTACACCGTACACCCCACCAAGACAGAGGCCAAGCCGCCTGGAGGGGCTTAGCTGATGGCCAGCGCCAAGTGCCTGTAAGCAAACAGGTTCTGGTCAGGTTGGGCTCGCCTCGCCTAGGAAGAGAAGGAAGTGAAGGAAAGAGAGAGTCAGAAGAAAAAGATGCGGCAATCGTGGCGAGCATGGCGCTCGACCCCTACTTGTGCAGCTCCTGGAAAGAGGGGAACAGCCCCGCTGCTTTGGCTGCAACCTCCCACTATTGCACGGCCCCGCCTTGATGCTCCAATTGTCTAGGAAGCCGGAAAACCACCTGCGAGGTACTCCGTACTCCGTACTTCGTATTACCATACCACCACCACCACACAAGCTCGCCAACCCCAAACAATTGTTTTGGACTAATGCGCACACCCCTGTCGTTTGTATACACGCCCTCGTCGGTCCCTGTCGTCTGTCTGCGTCTGCGTGTCTGCTCCACTCACGCGTTTGCGTTGTCCGTCCGTCCTTGCCCAGCCAGTGTTGGCACGAGCCAGAGAGAGCCAGAGAGAGCCAGAGAGCCAGGCCATAAAGACACCATCGGACAACACGCTCCATCAGGTTTCGGTCAACCTTGGTGCCTGCTCTGTTACTGGTTGCTCTCTAAAGTGTCACAGTCTGCCACTACACCAGCATCTTGCTAGGCTCTGATGAGCTTCCGTGGCCCATCAGCTGCCCAGCCCCTCCATCGGGCCCCCCTCCTTTCCTTCCTCCTTCCTCCTTTCCTCCCTCTTTTGCCTCTTTGCGGCCCCCTCCCCCTTTCCCTTTAATCCGACACCCAAAATTTTACAGCTGTGCCCCCCCTCTCCCCCCCCCCCTCTCGAAGTCTTTCTTACCCCCTCTTCTCCCCTCCGCGTCCTTCGAACTAATAGATTACTACTACTACTACTACTACTACGACTTCTCCTCCTCGTCTCTGGCCCCCTCCCCATCAATTCTATTTCCACCAGCATTTGCTCGTTGCTTCCTCGTCACTGCACACCACCCATCGTCGACGTCCGTCTCTTTGGAGTCGGTTTGTTGAGGCATCTGACAGTCTCACTTCCTCCTATAGAACCCCCTTTACAGACTTTCCATGACCAGAATACAGACATATCCAATGACCAAGTTCGCGATCGAAACCACCGCTTTCACACTTTAAACCCCACGGGAGCGCGTGCGAGCGAGGAGCTAGGAGGTGTGAGCGCAATCGAGAGATTATATTCTCCCAGCCCAGACGATATTCAACCATCGTGCTGTGTTAGTTACTAGCATTTTGATCCGATTCCGAATCGAGAGATCCGCACCGCCAACTATTCTCGTTCTTCGTTGTCCCGCCGAGAACACTCTTTCCAGTGTAGAGAATGCCTGGCGCAAGCGTTGCAGTCCTTCCGCCCCAAGCGGCTTCCACTCCTTCATCGAAAAAGGCAGCCCTCGTACCAGAACGCAAGTACAAATGCCAGTTCTGCAATAGAGCTTTCAGTAGGAGTGAACATCGAAGTAGACACGAGCGGTCACGTACGTACTATATTCTATATTCTTTGTGGTTTTGGAGTGAACGACTTCGCATTCAACAGATTGTTTTCGCAACATCGGTTTAATTTTTTTTTCCCTTGTGCATCCCCTGCCCTGACCCTGATCTCATACTCATATGCAAAAAAATAATTCTTTCTTCTCTCTCCCTTCCACTTGGCCGCGACCCTTGGGTATTGCCGAAACGCAACCTGCTAACTATATACAGACACCAAGGAACGACCCTTCAAATGCATGAAATGTAGGAGTACTTTCGTCCGTCGTGACTTGCTCCTCAGACATGATCGAACTGTGCACGCCAAGGATGGCGGCGTTCCTTTACACAGTGACAGCAAACGCCGTGCGGGTGGCCCCAAGACTCGTGGTGCTGTGGCAACTCCAGCCAAGGCCGCCCTGGCCCTCGATACGTCAACTCTAGAGCAGATGGAAGCTGGAAATGATGGTCTTTTCGATGTGGAGGCTGCTGCAATGCTTGTTGCCGATCTCCATCACAAGGCCACTGCTGCCATGCGAGAGGAAAGCACCTACGAAGAGAACGCTTCAATGCCATACTCGCCTCGTGGATCGGCCATCATGGAGACGACTGTCACATATCCCTCTGGAGCTATTGCACTGCCCCAAATGCAGTGGGATGGTTTCGTGTCACCTTCTGACCATGAAGCTAAATCTCACTCCACCACCTCGAGTGCTTCTGAGTCGTTCGAATCGGGAACAACGATCCAACACCGTTCCGACCAGCTCCAGCCGATTGCAGGGCAAAATGGCACTGCCGCTGTGCCCACCTTGCAATCTATAATTCAAGCTCTTCCCGACCCAGGCGAGGGAGCACCGACTCCCCAAGGTTCTTCTTTAGTTGACCCAGGCTATACTGGCTTTCAAACACCACAAGTTATGGGAGATGAGCAGCGCAACGCCATACTCGATAATATTCGCAGTCACGACCGTGAGCACGCCATTCCTGAAGGATTCCGCTTACCTGGTCTGGGATCTCTGAACCGGTACTTATCGACCTATTTCGGCCTGTTTCATCACCATTTGCCATTCCTTCACCCCGCATCTTTTGACCCTTCGCAAGTGTCGCCGCCGCTGCTGCTTGCAGCGCTGAGTATAGGCGCTCTCTATGCCTTCGACCAGGACCAGGCCTATATGCTGCATATTGGCTCCAAGGTGCTCGTGAACGAATTTTTACAGAACAAGGAAAACTTCAGTTCTCGCAAGTGCCCTCTTTGGACCATGCAGAGCTCTCTTCTCAACATGATCTTCGCAAGCTGGAGTGGAGATCCAAAGGGCTTGGAGTGGGCCTGCTCTATCAAGAGTCTTCTGGCAAATATGGTTGCGGGTAATAGGTACGAGCTGAAGCTGCGTCAGGAAGCTCGAGGCACCACTAAACCTAGCCGATCGGAATGGGTCGAGGATGAAGGCTGTCGCCGCACCTACTATGCAGTCTACATTTTCTTTGGTCTTTTGACTTTGACCTACAATCACACCCCGGCGATCAGTTTCAACGAATTTGAAGATTTGCAGCTTCCCTCAACAGAGGCTTTGTGGAATCTCCAAGTCACAGACGACGACTCTTCGTGGCCCGAACCTCTGAACAAATGTCCAGCCGTCACCTTTATGGAGGCACATGATAACCTTTTTCAAGGGGAAAACTTGCGTTATAGCGCCTTCGCCGCTCGGGTCATGATCAATGCTTTGTTCCTAGAGGTGTGGTACCACAAGCGAAGTCCCGAGGCTCTCCAAGATGTTGTTACCGAGTATAAATTGCGCCTTGCTCTCGAAACTTGGGACAAGTCTCTAGACCAATGTGAACCCGAAGCGGTTGCCGTTGCGCTGAGTGCTCCCCATAAAGGCCATCCTCTTTTGTTCAATGCCAAGGCCATGTATCGCAATGCCCGCGCGCGCCTAGAGGTTGATCTGAAGAGCGTTCAAGAAGCCTTGCGTTATCACGATTCATACGAGGTTGCTGCCGCCATGACTCATGCCCGTGATCGCGTAAAGCGGTCTAGCGAGATGATCAAAGTTATACAAGAAAGCTACATTTGCCTCGAGACAGCCGTAGTTCGGGGTGTTCGTTGGGTCGCGCGTACCTCCCCGACCAACTGGAGTGTTGAACACCCTCTTTGTGGCATGGACTTGATGATCATTCTGTCGTTGTGGCTCTATCGCCTGGAACATGACGAGGAACCTGCGACACAGGAAGAGCTTGCTATGTATAACAAGGTTCGGCAGCTTTTCGCAAAGGACCTGGACGAAAGTTACATGTCCCAGATGAGTTCGATCGTCGCTCGATTGTGGGGATCCATGCTTGACGAGGTTGTGGTGTGGGGGTAAGTTCTGTTTCTTTTCTCTTTGCACCACGGTACACTTCCGCGACGCATACTAATATGTACCATTCCAGCATCACCCGTCTTCTGGGCGAGTCCTTCAAGTTGCACTCGCAAGCTCTTGTCGGCTATGTGGATGACCTCGAGGCTTCCTCCAACGTGTCCACTCCCTCCATGACTTCACAGGGAGCTGATGAGGATAGCGTGTACTAATTCTTTTCTTCGTCATGACTGAATGAACCTCTCGCGCTCCGTCGAAATCCATTTCGTACTGTCTCTTTGGTTGTCTTTGGTTGAATTACTGGTCAGTATGGCCAATTTTCATCTTGTTTGGGATATTGTCTTTGCGGTTTGACTGTCTGGCTAGGAGTTCTGCGTTTGCTCGCTCATTGTAGCATTTCCTTCTGTTGATGCTTCGTCACTGTTCGATGTTTTTTTTTTTTTTCCCTACGGCGCCTGGGACAGAGCAGGTAGCCGTAGGGCCGCGCCGGCTATTATGGAGGTGTGTTGTTAATTTTTCTTTTTTTCCGGAAACAGAGACAAAAGGGGTGCGCTTTTTAAGCAGAAGACGAAAGCACATTACGGGACGCGGACGGGATATAATCAGGTGCATCACTTTTCGGCCTTGACAGAAGAGATGGACCTCAATATAGCGGCAACGCAAGCCGATGACTGCAGATGGCAGGTCGATTGGCTGGTCCATGACGGCATTGCTGTTCTTATTTATTCTTCCCCCGGCCTGCGATTTCTTTGATTAGCCGTGACAACCATGGGCTGTTTTAATTCTTGAGTTTTTTCTTGCTTATTTTCCATTCTTTCTTTCTTGCTTTTTCTTTTTTTCTTTTTTTCTTTTTTTTTTTTTTTCACGGCCAAGAGTTGTCTGCTTCTTCTCTCTTCTGTGGCTTGTTAAGAATGTGTTTCGTATTATTATTTTCTCAACTAAGCTAGTGGCTATACTTATATATCGAGCAATGTCTTTGTCACTTTCCCTTTGTTGAATTTCCTTATCTTGTCGAGCTTGTCGTGTTCTCTCATCTACATACTTCGTATTTGCTCATGTCTCTATTATATTTGTTGGTTACCTCGATTTATCGACTTGTAGTTTCTGCTTGATGTTAGATACCTTGTCCGATACACAGACACAGATTGCTCGTTGTTTCCTTCATGTTTGTTTCCCGTTCACCTTTCTTTCGTTCATATTTGTTCTTTTCATCTTATTTCCATCTATTTTATTTTTTTTCCCTCTCACCATTTTTGCATGAATTATTATCTTCTTGGACGCACTCCACCTCGTGGAAATTTTCAGCTTGCAGGCCAATCAGCTACAGAATAAGACGCACGCTACAGGAAGGGGAGGCTCATATTCGCCGGAAGGCGCCTCCACGATTGTGCATGTGCTTGGACTGTTTACAGGAGAAGGCTGGCCCGCTCGCTTAGTGTATAGATACTCCGTATAACATTCAATCAATAATCGCTTCTCTGTCAACGCACTGCTATAAGTACCGAATGCATTACAATCAGATGTCGTGAAAGAATGACTTGTATGCTTTCTAGCTGTTGATCGAACAGCACGTTCAAGACTGAAGACTTGCGTGGCTGCTGCTGAATATTCCCTTTACAAATACTTCGCTTGGAAAGTGGGCAAGGACTTGACTCGACGGCACTTACCTGTAAATCGCGCGAATGTAAAACTGAGGAAGGCAGTATTGGGGGTTTCAGCTGCTTTCTGAGGAGTTTTGCCAAGACAGAAAAAACCCCCCTATATACTTGGTTGTACGGATACCACGATACGACTTAACCTTGTGTGTATTTCGATCTCTCACCGGGTGCACCACGGCCTGGATGTTGAGATTGATAACACAGTTGCATGACTTGTACCACTTGTTTAAGGAGTGAGCTGGCAACCGATTAACCTCGTTTTCTTCCCAAACTCACCGCAGACCAAGCAGAAGTGACTCCTAGCCTGATTCGCCATGCGTTGGACGAGGGCGTTGATGATTGCACCGCTTGCGTGTTACGGCGCGCCCAAGTGCACCTGCGGCTACGCCGTGACCGACCCCAGCAACAAGAACGATCACACCACGTACACAGATACACTTGTCACTGATTTTGGTCTGGGAGACGACCCGAGTCATGACAGAGACTGGGTCAGACAGCAGTTCAATGTTTCTGCCGAGGCTGGCAGGGGGGAGTTCGGGAAGGCGTTCTTGGTCGAGAATGTATTTCCATATTCAGGGGCAGGGACTTCTGGGAAGCGAGACTCGAGTTCGCTGGGTGGTGAGAGGGCGTTGGGCCTCCGGGTTGGAAGTAGGCTCACTGGAGGCGGCGCGGTAGCTGGTGCTGAGCTTGATACCGGGCGGATGGACATGTTTTGGGGCTCTTACCGGGCGTTGCTCAAGCTCTCTCGCGTTGGCGGTACTTGTGCGGCCTTTTTCTGGGTGCGTGACTCCCAGAGCGGGACTGGGATTCTACATGGAATACTGATGGTCACGTTGTTGCAGTACCGGAACGATACCCAGGAAATCGACGTTGAGTTCCTTTCCAAGGACTTTAATCCTGCCGCCCATGTGTTTCCGGTCAACCTGGTGGTCCATTCGAGGTTGTCTATGGAAGCTGGATACGACGCCAGCAAGAGCAACACACTACGAAAGGTCGAGTTACCGTTTGATCCTACGAGTAGCTTCCACGAATACCGCTTTGACTACTTTCCTGGCCGCGTTCTTTTCTATGCTGATGACCAGTTTCTTGCGGAAATAGAAGGTGATAGCGTTCCATCCAGTGGCGGTCACCTTATTTTGCAGCACTGGAGCAACGGCAACCCATTATGGTCAGGCGGACCGCCATCTTCAGACGCCGTCATGTTGGTGAGGTCCGTGAGAGCCTATTTCAACTCTTCTGCCAAGAAGGATGGAGAGTGGAACGAGACTTGTGACGGCGAGAATAAGGCCGAAGCTCCATGTGTCATACCGGAGCTGTCGTCAGATAACAGTGGCCACGGTGGTGGTGGTGGTGGTGGTGATGATGATGATGATGATGATGATGATGCTCATGGTAGTAGCACCAGCAACGGAGGGCCAACAAACGAGGAGGAGAGCCAAGGTTGCCACAATACCGTCCCAGTGACATGGAGGCGGGCATGCTGGGCCATGATATTTGCGCTGCTCGTGCCAGAGCTCGTGCTCAGAACGGTGTGAGCTTGTAATGGAATACTCCAGTTTCAGTCATTCAGATGGTCATGGAGAAGGGAACAGGATTTCGCGGCTTGTGCACGGGATGATGGGCAGTGCGCGACAAGAAATAACGCTGTCTGTGCTTGGACGATGGCATTGTCATAGGACGTAGTGACTTCTCATGACAATGATGTTGGCGTGAAGACGAGTCATCAAGTGATGTAGCTTTGCGTGGAGGTCATCTGATCCCACACTTGGGCGGATGCGGATGGAACGTGGCCAATGGGAAGATTGCACGATGTAGAAAAGATGGATGCTTTTACGAAATAATCCGAAATCCGTACCCCAGACCGGGAAAGACAAAGTTTGGGAAAGCGCCCTGTCGCGCATCAATCTGGTCCGTAGCGTCTCGGAGATGGAGATGGAAAAAAATGACCCCGTGCAACACGGAGGGACCAAGCAGGTGACGGATGATGCCAAGAATTGTGGCCTGCCTGCCTGCCTGCCTGCCTGGGGCCGGAGAGCCGGCGTCCAAACCTGACACGGAGCAATGCAAGTCGGAAGCTGCAGGTGGCGCCGGGTCCCAGTGCCTGCCGCTCCAAGATCCAACGAAGTGGGTTTACGGAGGACGCATCAAATGGATCCCGATCCGGGTACATAGAAAAGAGGCCGGTAAAGGGGAGGAAGGAACGAACGAAAGGGACCAAGGCCAGTCAGTCAGTCAGTCGGCGCCCGCAGCCAACTTCACTCCTCTTCACTCTCTTCATCTCCAATGCCACTAACTAGGTCGCCACTCGAATGCGAATTCAAAAACACGAACCCGGACTCGAGGCCACGACGCATTCATGGCAACGACAACCTTCTTCGATTTCAAATTCCACCTCGGACGGAAGAGACAAAGAGGTCAACTGCTCACTGCTCACCAGGGCCCCTCCCTCGCTGGAAAATGGACCTCCGCCCACTGTACACACCTGCCTACCTGCCTACCTGCCTACCTAGGCAGGTACAGTGTGGGCTGTAGCGTCGCCTAGCACCGCCCGTCATGGCACCGGGTGTCCGCAACGTGGACGTCAGTGAGCATCCGCCAACGCCCACACGCGGACGACATATGAACTTGCGAAGCTATGCTTGGGTCTGTAGAGATTGGAATCCGGCTATGGGCGAGGATATCTATAAATGCGGAGGCAAACCCGGGGAAGCCTCTCCATTCTGCATTCTGCATTCTGCATTCCCCACGCACTTTACTCGTTAACACCAGACACTTCTTGAACTACTTCAACACTTTCCAGATCACGACAGGATATCACACATATATACACTGCACAGGGAGCAGAATTCCTCCCAGCTTTCCACACAAACATAGTTGAGAGTCCATCCATCAATCTTCAGCTTCGCAGGGACAGGCAAGCACAAAGATGGCTTCCACATCCACATCCACACCCTCCCTCAAGGTTGTCCTCCGCAATGAGACCCCGTCCGCCCAGCTCTATGCCCACATCACTGGGAGAGACGATCATGGCCTCCTGATTATCGGGTCTGATGGCAAGACTCCTCACCGTCCACCGAATCCCAGCCGCACTCTCCAACCCCTCGGTGGTGGCTGCGCAATCGCCATCGGCTCCCCTGGCACTTCTCGAACAATCTCTATTCCACGCATGTTTGGTGCCCGTATCTGGTTCTGTCGAGACAAGCCCCTTCAATTCTTCGTCAACCCAGGTCCCGCCCTGGTCGAGCCTTCTGCCACCAACACATCCGATCCCAACTACAACCTCGACTGGGCCTTCTGCGAATTCACCTGGAACAAGCAGGAGTTGTACGCTAATATATCTTTTGTCGACTTCGTCAGTCTTCCTGTATCTCTGCATCTAAAGACTGGAGACGGCAAGACCAAGACCGTGCCTGGTATGCCCTCCGATGGACTGGACAGAGTTTGCGCTGCCCTGACAGCCCAAGGTCATGCCGACGGAAAGGGCTGGGACAAGCTTGTGATACGATCACCCTCGGGTGCTAATATGCGAGCGTTGAGTCCTGTTTCTGGCAGCATTCTCATCAATGGCCTTTTCAAGGGCTACTATCAATCCTATGTCGATTCTGTCTGGAACAAGTACGCATCAGAAGATCTCAGGGTCAACACTCAATACAAATGGGGTGATAGCATCGGCAGGGTCAAAGATGGCAAGCTCACTTTTGCCGGAGTGGGATCCTTTGGGAAACCCTCCGCCATGGACATATTTACCTGCAGCACTGGTCCGTTTGCCGCTGGCCCGAAGGTGTCTCCAGAAATGCTCAATATCGGAGCTCGCATCGCTGCTGCTTTCAACCGATCCACTCTGCTCATTAACAATGATCAGCCTGATGAAGAGAGCATCGATTCGTACTATCGAAATGCGGTGACTAACCACTATTCACGCATTTGCCATCAAGTCAGTATCCAGGGCCGTGGTTACGCTTTCCCATACGATGACGTCGGTCCTTCTTCTGGTAAAGACCAGTCTGGGTTCGTGAACGACCCGAACCCGCAAGAGTTGACTATTTGCGTCGGCAAGCCACTGTCTGAGTGAATTCCCGATTGGCTGCGCTGTTATCGCCTATTTTCATTGTCATTCGCTCTTTCTTTAGCTTACTTCCTTTCTTCCTTCATTTTCCTTGAAAGACAAATGGTTGCCACCTCCTGTTCTCGGCGGGGTTTGGCATCGAATGACATTCGCTGTCTGTACATGTGTGTTTGGGGCTAGATTGCCATGTATATGTTGACGGAATTGTGCAGCTGACACGGGGCTGCTATTTTGTACATATGTGTGCATATTCTGACTGTAGATAATACTGCTGTGGATATATTGTTTTGCGCAAGCTTTGCATACCAAGTTTGTGTGTTCTCGTACCTCTTTATCCATTTTAGTTACATCTGTATCAGCAGCACGCCTTGCCATACTGAAGATGACGGAGTGCAATGCTCAGGGCAAGTGCCAGGGTTCGCCACCCACAGATTGCAAACACACCACCATTCGTTCGAGTACCTTAACTATTGAAAGAGTCGCCCGGTCAGACTCTTTCCCCCCCTGCAAAGAACAAAGACGATCTTTGCTTGTATCTGGTCCCGGGGGCCAGGAGACTATGCATGTACACCTGGCACAAAGCACAAACAATACGGGAAAGGGGATGAAGGTGGAGTGGACTATCGAAGGGATTCGGCCCTTTGATGCGTATGCAGGCTGAAAGAAAGCTGCACAACCACGACCAGGGAGGTTAGTACAAGAGGTGGATGGGCAGGGCAGGACAATGGGATTTTTGTGCTCCGTTGGCGGCCAACATGGCTTTACTGATGTTGATGCGTGTCACGATGTGCTTGGTGTCCAAGTGAGCGACCAATAGAGGCTTAGCTGATTTATTGGAACAAGGTAGCCGGGTTGTATATACTTCGAAGTACCCCTCCCCTACACGTAGGGATGCGCACCCATCACGTGACTATTTCAATATAACGGCAGCTGAAAGTTTGAATCACATGTCCATGTCTTCACTCGGCTTTGACTAGTGTACACCTAGTCGTGCGCCCCTCCTATTGCAGCGTCGACGAAGCGTTTTACTGCTGGGGTTGGCTGATAGAAAGTGGTGAGTAGCAGGTACCCACAGCGGACGCGGGCAGGTACAAGGTGCCGTTATAGATTAGATGATAGATATTGTTTTATAATGCCCGGGCAGGCGGCCAGCCGCCGCACAGTAAGTCAGTCACCCGCGGATTAGGTGGGCGCCAGGACATGAGTGTCGGCGCGGAGACGCCTGCACACCGGTGCCGGTTCCGGTTCCCGGTTCCCGGTTCCAGTTCCAGTTCCAGTTCCAGTTCCAGTTCCAGTTACGGTTATGGTTGAGTGTTTTTGCTTGTTTGCTTCAGATGATAACCGCGGCCTCAACGAAACAGTTTTACCCAGGTAGGCAGGGGCAGGCACCTACCGGTATGTACCTGCAGTACCTTGAGAGGTACATACCAGGTACCGTAGGTCGTCGCTAGGTTGATATATCAAGGAAAGAGCGACAGGCAGCCAGGGTGCGCATGCCTGGCCAGCTTCTCATTTGCCAGCACATGCAGCACATGCAGCACATGCATATGATGGCTTCCCTCCCTCTCGACGTCGTATAGAGACGTATCGACGGCCTTCATCCGGTCGTATCTTCAAGCTGCATGTCCTGCTGGACCAGGAAGCCCAGTCCTTCCTTGCACGGGCCTGGGCGGCCCTCACCTTCATCCATGTATTTTACCCAACCCACAACCGCCGGAGACTTTTTCCCTCTCGCTCGTGTTCTTCTGAATGGCCCTTCCGTCCGCCGGCTGTCGTCCCATCGACGTCTCCGTGATAGCCTGACCCCTTAACCGCCTGCTGGTTGCTGCGATTGATTACTCACTCAAGCCACGTCCCCGGATAGTCGACGTTGAACATGGTGCATTTTGCATTTCGTTTACTCCAACACGGCCTCATAGCGGTTTGCCAACGTCGATAAGTAGCCCTTTGCTTCAGCTCTGGCTTGGCCCTGCTAATACGCGAGACGCGCAACCGCCTCGACTCACCACTACTTACCTCTTGCCTGCCACCATTTTGGGGAGTGGCCTTCAAAGCTTCATTGCTGCCTTCTTACAAGAAATACAGTCACTGCCCTTCCTGACCGTCTCTGCCATGGTCTACTGCGGCAAGCCCTCTAAAGGCTGCTTAAATTGTCGTGACCGTAAGATACGGGTGAGTGTCCGTCCTCACAACGAGCAGCAGCAGCTCGCCTTCCTCCATGCATGTTGACGCCAGACCGTATAAATGCTAAAATTCTCCGTTTTGATAAAAAAAAAAAAAAAATTCTCAGTGTGACCAAAAGAGCCCGAATTGTGGTCAGTGCGAGAAAAGGCAGCAAAAATGTCCTGGATACCGTAACATGGTCGATCTCATGTTCCGAGACGAGAGCCACCATGTCATCAAAAAGGCCACCACCACGAGGAGCCGGACCAAGAAGCTTCAGGCCAGACTTGCTGCTAATGCTGCCCCGATTCCACCTTCAAGCTCGACCCAGACGCTGGGGTTCTCGCAGACCTCGCCGTCGCCACTAGTTATCCGTCAGCTCAAACCATTTCTGAGTGATACCTCGGCATCCAGCGAACAAGTTGCGCCTACGGAACCGACGGATCAAAACGTTTCCACGACTAGTGCATCTGGTAAAAGTGACCTTGACGGGGAGCAGCGTCGCCGTGCCAAAAGCGATGATTCGAAAGCTCTCACACCTACCAACACCGCCAAAATTTCCTACAATCCGACAGATTCCTTGCAGGAGCGTGGCATTGCCTTCTTCTTCGCTCGATATGTCGCCACCGATCATGGCTGCTACCAGAACTACGACTTCATTTACGATGTGTGGAAACCGCCATCTACTTGGCATAGTGACTCGACTGATTGCATCACCGCCAGCATGACCGCAGTCGGCCTCACCAGCTTATCGAAACTCACGCGCTGTCCCGAGACTTTTCGCCGAGCACGGCAGAGCTACACTGTTGCCCTGGGACTTGCCAATGCGGCCCTTGGCAACCCGACCGAGGCCCTCAAAGACAGCACCATGCTTGCTGTGCTGATCCTGGGCACCTATGAGTTTGTCTCCGGCCGTACCCCGCAAACAATAAGTGCATGGCAGGACCATGTGAACGGCGCTGCCACGCTGGCAAGCATGAGGGGCGCTGGTCAATTCCGGACCAAGGCTGGGGCCAGAATGTTCATCATGCTGTGCCATACTGTCCTCATCAGTTGCATTCGCAGCGGGCTCCCAATGCCACAGTCTATGCTTGACCTGCGAAACGAGCTGTGGCACCTGACTGACACGAGCGGGCCGATATGGCGCGTGGCAGACACACTTTGCAACGCGCTGCAGGTCCGGCATGACATCAAATCGGGAAAGGTGGTTGGCGTCGACGCCGTCATCAAGATGCTGTGTGGTGTTGAGGATCAGTTCTCGGCGCTCATCTCCAGTCTGCCTCCTGGATGGTATTACCGACAGGCGAAGCTGACGCGGCCTCATCCGGCCGTCTTGGGCGACACCTGTCACATCTACCGTGGGCTAACACAAGCTACAACCTGGAACGGCATTCGCACCATGAGAATGCTCGTCCAGGAAACCATTGTCGAGGTACTCTGTGGCAGTGTGGAGGACCCTGCCGCTTTGCCATACAACCATCAGCTACAACTTGTCAAGGCCATGAAGCTGATTGAAATGCTCGGTAAAGCATTCGTGTCCAGCGTGCCCCAGCACTTCGGTATTGTTAGCGGCAGGGACATTGTTCGGGACAGACAGGGCCGCCATGCCGTCTCGCCCGTGCCGACGGCCCAGCTTCCACGCCGCATTCTTTCGCCATCCGATAGAAAAGCACTACCTGACGTCAGTGCTAGCACAGCTCCCTCCTCTACCACCAGCACATCCCGCAAGCCGACTCTGCTCGATCCGACGCAATCAAGCGGGCATGAACAAGGTGCCGAGCGTTTTCTGACATTAGCCACGGCTAGTCACACCATCATCTGGCCTCTTTACACCCTGGGCATGTCATCCTCAACCACACCAGAGACCCTCGCTTATGTCCTGGATAGGCTAGAAGCCATCTATCAAGAAACTGGGTTTGAACAAGCCAGGGTGGTTTCTAACACAGTCAAGGAGCAAGTTCACACCCTATTATGGGACCAAATTCCTACGTCCAAGCTCCCCATCATATCAGATACTGAATTGCCCTTGATAGTTTAGCCAGGGTAAGTAGTCGGAGCCCAAAGTTGTTGTAAATTCTGAAAGCACATGAGCAGGCGAACACTGTTTTGGTTACATGGGCTTTTTTTTTTTTTTTTTTAAACCAAAAGCTTTGATGACGCAGGATTTCTTTATTTCTCAACTCTTGCGGGCCGATTTCATGTGTACGTTTTTATCATGTCCATCTTGGGCCAATTAGCCACATTCCATCCATAGCAAAAACGTATATGCACCTTTTCTCTTACCCCATCCCGCTAGACCACGACAAGGGTGCCAGCTTAACTGTTCCGGCGCCGAGGATGGTATTCTCGATCCCTGGAGCACAGTGTAGCATGTATATTGCCGATGCTGTAAGTCGAGGTGTAGACATTACGGACGGTTAGTAGATGAGTCTTGTATCAGATCAGAATGCCTGCCCATTTCAACATCTGGCTTTTTGCCTTGGGCACCTGCCTTGTTACGTAGGTAGATGTGGGGCAGATTGTTGGCGCAGCGTTAGAACATCTCCGCCAACTGCCAACTCGCAGCTCAGTGCGATGGCATTGATCACGTGTTGGGACTCGTTCCATCGCAAATTCTGATTCAAGTCGCTGATTCCAGATGATAAACCCAGCTACATGCCATGCTCACCAGCTATCAAAGTTGCCAAAGCCGCCGTCCCCCCTGACTTTCTTCCGCACCGGCTCCTCCCAGAGATGGTCATCGTCCGCATCGTCCGCATCGACTTGATCGTCCGTACCCGCCGAGTCGGCGGCCAGCAGATACTTGCCGACGCCCTTGTCCTCGGCGGCCAGGACCTCACCGCCGAAGCGCACCCTCTTGCCCGTCCAGGTGGTCCTGTCGTCGTCGGTGCCGCCCTTGCGCTCGATTTCCTCCCGCTCCTTGTCCCGCCGCTCCTGCACCTTCTGCTGCGCCTGGAACTCGGCAAAGGGGTCCACGAAGACGACGATGTCCTTGATGGATATCTCGCTCAGAGGCCTGTTGGACGCGTCTGATGGCGTGGCCTCCATCTTGTTGAGCACGTCTTGCCCGTCGACGACGAGGCCGAATATCGTGTGCTTGCGGTCGAGATGGGGCGTGGGCCGGTACGTGATGAAGAACTGGCTCGAGTTGGTGTTTTTGCCCTTGTTGGCCATGGACACTGTGTGGGAACGAGCTTAGTTTGTGTGACCATTATTGGTCCGTGTGCAGAAAAAAAAAAAAACGAAAAG
>JFZS01000410.1:0-19509 GCA_000709145.1 Balansia obtecta B249 | reverse complement strand
TACCTCTCCCCAACAACCAAAGAGAAGAAGAAAAAGAAAAAAAGGAAAAGGAAAAGGAAAAAAAGAGAAGAGAGGAGGAGAGCAAAGAAATTATGGCGCTACAGAGCCTGGATTGAATTGCGTCGTCTTTGCTAATACGCGCCGGAGATTCCATATAATTTCTGGACAACAACAAATCAATCCTGTGATGAAAAGCTTCATCAAAAGAGATGCCTGACCTTTTGATACCAGAGACCACCAAAGCGAGCCATGATCCGTCCGCAAGCCCAGAAGCCCCGTCGCTCGTCTGAGTCGTCCCGTCTCGCATACGAAGGCAGGAAGGAAAAAGGGCCTTTGTCTAAGACCACTTGACCGTCGACACCTCATCACCGTGTTACGCACGCATTGAACAACCAAACATTACCTGGCGCCGGATGCAACACACCCTGTCTCGCCGGCGCCTCTCTTTAGGAATCCCAAATGTGTGTACGTATATTCAAAGCGGGCAGTGATGCAGGATACCTGACACGATGTGAACAAAGCAGCTCTTGCTCGAGCAGAGCACGACTTTGCTGTTAGTGCCCCCTTTCGCCCATGACTGGATGATGACTGAAGCCAAGACGGGGCATACAGTCATGAGGATCAGGGTAGACAAAGAGATTACTCTGATCGAGCGCGGCGGCCGCCACTGATTCCATGGACCGGGACATAAAATGGAACCTGACGGAGAGCGTTTTTTTTTTTTTTTTTTTTTTTTTTTTTTTTTTCACTCCGAGCTTTTTCTTTCTTTTTCGGACCGGAGAAACTGCCATTGGCTGATGCCGCAGCAAGGCTCGCCCCACTTAAAACTAATCATAATTTAAGTCTGTTGTCACAAAGATGGGATGTGGCCCCCTTGTACAGTCTGTATACCGGGCGTCGTCATGTCATGTGTGCCTCCCTTGGTACGCACCTGGTGTTCATCACTTCCTTGAAGCCATGAACAGTGCGCCAACTGGGCCGAGCAGATGTGGCGTGGCCTAGTTGGGGTTGTCGAAACTCTACCTGGGGCTTGACAAGAAAAACAAAACACCGCGGCGCCGTGCCATGGATGACCGCGGGAGACGTAAATGTTGTTGCTACAAATCCCTGCCAGACCCCTAACGCGACACATGGCGCGGGCCGGCTCTTTGCAGGTCACAATGATGACGCCGCGAGCCGAGTCGAGGAAACTGTCTGCGTCTGATACTTCATGCTGCTGAGGTCCGTACGACTCGATGTGCGTCGAGCTATACCGCGCTCTGGCTTCTCCTTTCAGCTTTGTGACATGCCCCGGCCAGGGTTATCAGGGTTGTGTTTATGTGTCTGTGTTTTTTATTCCTTAAGCGGTAAAAGCAGTAGAGTCCAAGCTCAGTACGAAGCTAAATGAACCTCTTGCACAACTACTTGCACAAGTGAAACAATGGGGGGGTGGTTTTGGTTCACAAAAATACTTCTTTCAGGACGGGCCACAGGGGGGCCAGAAAAAAAAAACCAACGCAGGTCGAAAGCAAAAAAAGAGTACTTTGTAAAAGTATCCGAGGTTTACTAACAGGAAAGTTGCTTGCTTCTTCCACGCCAGCCAGCCACGCACACTAGAGGGGGGAAAAAACTTTGACGCCGCGGCCGCCATCGAGATTACGAGAGCTTAGTTCTTAAAGAAAAGAAGAAGAAATGACAGGAAACCTGAAAAGAAAGAAAAGAAAGAAAGAAAAACAACAACAACAACAACAACAACAACAACAACAACACGCGCATCACATCTTGGTGCGCACCACTCCTCCGTCTTGGCAGTTGACCAGGGGGAAACCCTCCAAACTGTCTGTCTCCCTCCTAAGGGCTCTCTTGAGTTTTTGAATTTTCTTCGTGTCCTTTTATTAATTTTTTTTGCTAATATCTGATTATGATTTATTCGCGCATTGGTAGACGACGCAAAGTGGAGCAGAAACCAGGTCATTAGTGATATCGAACAAAGCCTCTGTCTTTTCCCGCTCGACCGACGCCTGCGGTTTCTCCGTTTGAGCGTAGGTGGAGAAAAATGACACATTTTCTGGGATTGGGGGGGGGGGAGGGGTTCTTATTAAGTGTGAAAATTACGCGTACAGTTTGGCAAACTATAAAGACTCGGCTTTGCATTTCTGCAAGCAAGGCCATGAATCGATCGCGGTACTACCCTCTGCGTCTTTTTTTCTAATCAAGTCCGTTACCGCCGGCACTCGTGCGAGCAAACGTTATTCCATCACTAACGAGACGAGTTTCAGCCAGGTTCGGCAGAGAGGAAAACGTTGTGGGAAACACAGCATGAAATGATTCACAAGAGAGCATTTCGGCCCAACTCGATGGGGGGGGCGGCCCTTTATGATTTTTCATCACCGACGAAGAGCCGTATGCCAGATGCACTCCTTTGCACAACAAATGGTCACGGCACTAAAGAAAAAAAAAAAAAAGAATTGGAATCCCCGCGTGAGAACGAGATAAGGTTGATTGAACCTGGATTTTGCTCCACCACGGTGTGGGGATGACGCTGCGACTTTGTTTCGAAAAAGTTGCTTTTTTTTTTTGACAGCAGCGCACCTAGTGTAACCTCTTATATTCCGAGCCTACGGCTCTTCTTTTCCTCCTTTGCATAAGGGCATTAGTGTCCTAAAGATGCCTTTTTGTTGCAAGAGGCTAGTATCAACGACAACAAGCCTCATATCATTAGCGTTTGACCCCAACGGAGCACCCCATTCTAAATGCAATGGTGCGGTCTCAAGTCCGTAACGTCATGGTTACATGTCTTCTTTTGATTCTCTCAACTTTTCACTTTCAGTTTGGTGTCGTAGATTTCTCCTTCCCCCCCCCCCCCCTCTCTCTTCTTCCCGTGTAGTAAACTTCGTAAGAGGTGATGGGTTGCCCAGAGACAGGTGGTGGAATGAACGGTGAGTCTGACGAGCAACAAATGGGTGTGAAGAATCAGGGCGCACGACAGGTGACAGTCGGCGGTCGCAAATTTTTCCTTTTGCGTGGAATGGCAGACAAAGAGGGACCGGACCGTGGCTGCGTCTTTCCGACCAACAGATGACACAAATGGTCTTGCAACTTGGTGTCCTAATGCAGTAATCCTGTTGGTGGAAGTGCATCTGCGCAGCGTTGGACCCCCTTCAAGTAGACGCAAGCTAACTTTTGTTTCCCGTGATGAAAGGGCGTTTTTGATTATCTCTTGGCGCTGAAACCCGTCATTTTGCGGCCGGCGGTGATAACTTAACAGGAACGTGCCGTAGTCGAACGAGTTCGCTTCTTGATCGTGTACGCGCACCGCCGCCACGAGCATCCATCTGCTCTCAGCTTCGACCACCGCGTCCGCGCGCCCTGCCTCGTCCGCGTCCTCCTCCCCCACGACCACCTTTCTTGCCACCCCTGCCGCCGCCATTTCTATTGTCGAATCTCTCAAAGAGCAGTTCCTCACCAAAGGCCGCCTCGCCGAACCTCATAAAGTTTACCAGCCCCCGGTCCACCACTGCCACCAACACATTCCTATAACCATGTTTCAGCCGCTGATACAGTTTCCCGTTGCCCTGTATGGATGCATTGGGCGGGTCAAAGGGTGTCGACTGCAATAGTGCCTCGATCTGCTCCAGGGTAGGCACACTCGAACAGGCTGTATCGGCGACTGCGATGCGGAAATCCGGCGGCGGAGGCTTCTTCTTCGAGAACGGGGTGCCACTGGCCTTCCAGACATGGTAGTGCACGCGGAAGGGCTCTTGGGCTGAGGCCGAGGTTGTCGTGACTGAAGGCTTGTGCCGCGGGAGCAGTGCTAGTTGCTCATAAATGGGTCGATATGCTCGATACACACCTGGCGCAACGAGAGGGCCGAACGGCTGATGTTGCGGCTGGCGCTGCGATGCTATCGTGGAGTAGAGCCACTGCCAGAGTGAATTGGGGAATGAAAATGGAAGCGAATCATGCTTTGGTTTTGTTGTTGTTGTTGTTGTTGTTGTGGAAGCAGAAGAAGGAGAGGAAATCTCTTCGACTGGCGCGCGCATAACGTGGAAGCCAGCGCGTTTAAGATGCGTATATACCTGGAACTTGGGCAACGTGGTCTTGCCGCGCTCTCCTTCGTACCCGATAAGCATGGAATACGCGGCTTCCAAGCTGAGCGGGAGTCCGGCATCGTAGTCATCTGGGCCAAAGCCATTTCTCGTCGGCGCCCCGTTCGTAACTTTTGGCAGCAGCTCTTCAAACTCCTTGTCCGGCCACCATATGTCCACCGTGCCCCTTTCAATGAGGTATAAAGCCTCCTCAGGTAGAAGCCATAGCCTTCCTACGCCCAGTTGTTCTTTGCTGCCAGACACGGTTCGACCAATATCTCGCATCCAGTTGCCGCGCTCGTGCTCCATGACCACGACACGTTCATGCAGCAGAGCGTCGTCGGATTTACCGCCTGGAGAATGCGTCGTCCACCAATCTGGGAAATACCAGGCTCGTATCCATGCTTCTGGCTTGTGAATTCTCGTGTAGCTCAAGACTTCCTCGAGTGCAGTGCGACTTGCTTCGAGGGTATTCTCCTGCGCTCGCGTCCCGTGGGATTCAAAGTCCTTCTCGCCCTTGCGAATAACTTTGCCGGAGACACCCTTCTTGTTGAACATGGAGGCGAAAAACTTGTAGTCGGGAATGTCGTCCTCAACGACATCCTCGCCGCTTGGCGCACCATCCTGAGCTTTGGGGCCGTGAGCTGCATCGGAGGTGGGATTATCGTCATCGTCAAAGGACATAGCGGCAACCAAGTGAGTCCCCTTTTGAGCGGCCAATCAGTCTATATGGACGATATGCGTGCGATGATGAGTCCGCCTTGTTGGCTTGTATGCTTTGAATTCATTTACGAGCACCTCTCGTGTCGACAGGACAAATGATTCGAATGACAGTTTTAGGCTTATGCGTTTTTGAGCAAACAATCAGATGATGTGCAAGTGATGAAGCACACCTGCAGGGAGAGATTTGTTCGGAATGCGATTGGGCGGTAAAATCTCCTCTGCGCAGCAGACGATTCAATTGGAATGTGCAGCCGTACATGAGTTTGCTAAGGATGAATTTCGAGTGATGTGGGCCTTGGTATTGAATGGCATAGTACGGAGTACGATAGGTTAATAATATATAAAATCATCGACCAATTTACCCACTAATGCGAGTCTGGCCGAGTGGTTAAGGCGTTGTGTTTAGGTTGTCCGTGTCTGCGGATATTTGCTTGAACCGCAATGGGCATCGCCCGCGTAGGTTCGATCCCTACGGCTCGCAAATCTTTTTCTAAATTTTTCCTATTTGAATTCTATCCATTTTCTTGACCTCTCTGTCCAGAAACATCTCCAGCCTTTTTTTTTTTCCTTGTCTAATTTTTAAATGAATGTTAATCTGAACATGTGACTGCGCTGTTCTCACCACGGCCGATATAGGCGATGTCGACAAATATGGCGATCAAAGAATTGGGATTTCCTCATGCAGGGTAGCAAGTCATCCATGACGCGCTAGTCGGCCCTGAGCATGTCGTGATGGCATCATATAGATGAGAAATCCTCTGAAGCTCACAGACAAGGGCTCCAGATCGTGATGATACTGATGTATCATGTCTGCAAATTCGTCATTGAGATTCCAGGTCTTCTCAGATAAAGTCTAAAGCTGTTCAGCTTCTGCTTACTAGCTGACTTCAACAACGGCCAGATATGGAAAATGCCAGACCGGAGAATGCTGAGAAGCAGAGGACATACTGCACGAACCTATTGGACCCGAATCCATTACATAACCAGCATGGCTCATTCGAATTGATCAGGCAATTGTCTGCAAAGGAAGTCCTGTGACCTGCCCATCGTGATGCAACGTTTGCATGTAAACCGATACTCAGATGTCGAGGTGATTAAATCGATTGTAAATTATGTGTATTCCACTGGTAGCCAATAGTTTCCCCGTCCTGTGCCGCGGCAACTAACTGCGTTCGGCACCTGGTAGTATCCTCTTACCATTCCCTGAGTCTTGGAAGTGTTTAGTCATGTCTCGATCATGACAGAAGAAATTGAGTATCACAATAGCTAAACATCTAAAGCGCGCCTGCCATGGCAAGAACACAAGGGGAGGAGCAGTAAAGGGTTGCGGTATACACATATATATACATATACTCAACCCTCCGGGAAGAGGTTAAACTACTAACTACTGTATGGCCAAGCAGCAGCGTCTCTAATCTTCTTTTTTATCTTGCCTCCTGTTTCACGAGTTAACTTTTATGGGTGTGCCACCTCTGCAGTCCTAGACCTAGATACTGTCTGCTTTATCATAGTTCTTGTACAGATTTTTTATAGTTGGTGCACGGACTAGGCATATAGTGTTTAATATGGTTACCTCATGCAGTGCTTGCACTAATTTGGGAAAAAAAAAAAAAATTCATCATTGATACATATACTCAATACTCAAAACCCTGCTCGTTCTCTCCTCTATCTGGCGCATGGGGCAACAACGCATTTAACTGGCTTGGTTAGAATATCGGCGAATTAAAGTAAAAGCCACATAAAAAAAGGGCCACTGTCAAAAAGCGACTCATCAAACGATGTACCAGGGACTCGAACCCTGAACTTCAGACTTAGGAGGTCTGCACGCTACCATTGCGTCAGCACACCGACACTATCAAAATTGGTTGGTATTTCTAAAAATTAACCTACGTCTACGTCTGTCTGTACGCAGGTACCCCTGTAAATCCAACCTGCTTCCTGGTTCGAAAAGGTTGTGTTAGTTCCTGTGCGGCACGAAAGCTGTAAAAGTTCTGCTTGTGAGTAGTGACGCAAGATTGGAGTCCAATTCGCAGGTTTTCTGGCCCGTAGCATTGATTGACTCGTAGTAAATTAGATAACGATGCGACCAAGCGCCAGAACGATTGAGCGCGGGACCTCAAGTGACCTTTGCTTTGTTAGAGAACTTGGGATAGACATTGTACCTCTTTCTAACCACACAAGTACCTAGTAAATAACTATCACATTGCTTGAAATACGAAATATTACTAGTTCCCCAAATGGCTTGCTTTAATTAGGATATAACCCTTGTCGGCACTGAGTTTAAGTTTCGAGCCCGGCGCTAAGGAGATTATCAATATCATGCTCCGGGGCCGCTGCTGCGTACCCAAGTACCTAGGTGTCGCCCGCGAACTAATAATGGACAATGTACTCTGTACCCACGTAGCCGAGTTGTCGACTCCGGCAGGCTTGCCAACCCCACCAGCATCCAGCATCCAGCATCCAGCATCCAGCATCCAGCATCCAGCAACACAGAGGAACTTGAGCCGCGTCGTCAGCAAGTAAGGCTGGACCCGACGTCGACATTGAAAATCGCCTTCGAACCACCACCGACGCCGACAGCGGCGCACTCGCTGTCCTTCTCATGTCGTCAGCTCTTGCTGTTCATCCTCCTCATCCCCAATCATCCTTTATACCTGCAGTCACCGCCGGCACGAGGAAACTGGCGGGAACGACAGCGGAACCATGGCCGCAGCGGCTGTCCCAGCCCATGTGAGGGTGTCTGGCCCCCCCAACAGCAGCTTTCTCGTGGGCTATCCTGGGATTTCAGCAACTCTGGTACGTAACGGGGTCCTATGTAACAGGGCACACCAGCTTGTTGCTCCTGATTCTACTCCCCGAGACTCCCTACCTATCCCAAAGTCCTCGCATGGTTGGTCGTACTGACTCTTATATGTCACCAGCCACGAATTGAGGGCAAGGTCGAAATTCGGCCGGGGCAGGGAATCTCCATGCCTGTACCGATATCACTAGTACGAGTCTGCCTGCAAAGACGAGAGACGATCCATCCCGACGCCGACAGCCTGACCAAACGACACCTGGGCACACCGCGCAAGGAAGCGACGGATGTTGTTGGCAAGGAAGTCTTACTGTTTCGTTGCGCGACAGGCAAGGAGGCCGAGAGCGTCATTGCAATGGACCTTCCGTTCGTTTTGTTTATACCGTTTGGACGTGGTGGAGAGGAAACAAATCGCAGAATACCACCGGCATCGCTTCAGCTTCCTAGCAGGACAGCCGAGACCTACTATGAGCTTGTTGTCACGGTTCAACAAGGCCACAGCAGCCAGTTTAAATATTCCTGCCCCATTCCACTACAGCGGTACGATACATTGTCCACATTTGGCATGTACAATAAGCCGGAAACCAGGAATGTGACGTCAGACAACGTTGTCCACTTGGCCATCAACCTACCGCGGTGGAGCTACGGCCCGGGAGACCCCATTACTGTCTATATAAAACTTTCACCAAACCCCGACTGGCTGAGCAAAGCGAAACGGGTCAGCATAGAAAAGATCAATCTGACAATAGAGGAAGAAGTCACATATAACCCCGAAGGAGACGAACCGGTCAAGAAAATCAACAAGCTGTCAAAGCAAGTGCAGGTGGTTAAGATGAAGATCCCAGAGGCTGGTTATGCCACTAACATTGGCCTCGTGTTTCCGTCAAAGGACTTGAGAGACGCGGACGGTATCGTTAAACGAGGGAAGCCGCAATTCCCTCTATACGAAGTCTCGTCTTTTACAACCACGTCCTCGCTCTACAAGATTGAATTCTATCTCAGCATCAAGGTATTGACTTTTCAAGTACTGTCTCTCTCTGGCTCGCCAATATACATACTGACGCCTGGTAAAATAGGTGCAATTGAGTGGTGCACGTGACGTGACTTTGCGGCAACCCATCGTCATATGTCCGCTGGATCAGCAGGCCTGCAAGGAAGAAATGGACGCTATCGAACAAGCCGCCAAGGATGCATCTCATGTCGACCCCAACAACCCCATGCTGCCAGCAAGAACCATCATCTTGGCTAGCGACCGCAACTCATTACGCGCTCTTGGATTATGTCTTGTTGGTGGCCAGAAGAAGCCGTTCATAGATTGACTCTGATGGAGCAAGATGCTGAACTCATATTCTTTGGTGACTTGATCAAGTCACGGCAAGAGCTGTGCCGGATCCTCGGCCAAACACTTGGGGACTCCGGGTTTCAAGTGGCTTGGTTTAAGTAGAGCCTCGCCAAGACTTTTTGATGGACTACTCTAGTATTGAGAGAGAGAGGGAGAGGGAGAGAGAGAGAGAGAGAGCATTTAGCTGCGTTTAGAAGCTCTGTAGTCGACTTGTACAAGCCGAGATTGGCTCAAACTACTAACATGACTGGCGTTTCATGGAAGGCGGTTATCGCACCTTGATATATTTCGAGTTGTTCGGGCGAAGGGCAATACTCATTTTCTTTCTTTATTGTTTTCTGTAGGGAAGGGCATGGAAAGCCGGCGTTATATGGGAGCGCAGATGCACCTTTATGCAATTATGACGGTTTGCACGTTTTGTACGGGGGGGGGGCTTGGAACTCAGGGCGCCATGTGGACAGGATGATTCTTGGTGTAAGATGTGCCGACACAGCAATTGCCTCGGGCCTTGAAGCGGACATTATCCAAGGCGCCAGAAGCAAATCAGATTGTCGGCCGGATGTGATTTAACGATGGGGCAATGATGGACTATGTACAAACAGCCATCCCACGATACCTAGGCTTTATTTAAATTTAATATCTTAGCTGGTCTAAGTGCAATTGTCTCGGCACCTGTGTCTTCAAGGAGCCGCGAGATGGTGGCTTTTTAACAAGAAAGTTACCCAAGCAGATTGCTACTCTAGACCAAGGAGCCTACAGTTCCTTTCCGGCCCCTTTATATACGGGATGTAACGCCTAGGATATTCTTTTGTTGGTGGAGGCTAGTCTACGAATAGGATTCACTGTTATTTTACCCTAAAGGAAGCGCCACCATGGTGTGATGGACGTAATATAGCTTTTTGGAGAGTACTTTTTGTATTGCAGATTGCGTTGATGCAAAGTATGTTCTGGCGCTGTTCGCATGACAGTGATGTTGCGTTGCCAAGGAGATGGTTGTATACGGACGAATGCAAAGGAGACATATAATCTGTACATAGCCACTGTACCTATCGGCGACTTTCGAGGGTTTTGTTGACGGGTGAACGCAGCCATTTCATTGGTCGAGGCTGGTGACCATTGTTGACGTACTTGGTACAGTGGGCTATGGCTACTGCTTCCTAATATTATAGTAACTGCGGGTATCGTCCGTGTCTGATTGGAGGGTAATGTGGAGCTGGCGAGGGGTGCGGACGGCCGAGCTTGTCGCTGACCCATGCCCACCCCCAGATTGACTGGCAATTAGCCAATTCAATTCAATTCAAATCAATTCTCTCCCTTCAACGAACATTGCGCCAACCCAACTCGACAAACGGAGCACACATCGGCCGCACCAATTGCCACGTAAATAAGCCGAGTTGTATCATGCGCACATTGCACTTCCTGTGCCTGGCTCTGCCTGGGCTGGCCGCCGCGCACGGCAGCCATGGCCAGAAGCCCTTGGTCCGCGAAGGTGCCTCATGGATGGAGAGGCACATGGCAGGTAATATCTCCAGCCCCAAGAACAAGTGTCAATCAATAAAAATCAATACAAGACTATATTTTTTTTTTGGAGAAAATTAAGCACAACCCCCCCCCAAGTCGCGGGGTCATAAGCCCAGACGAAAAAAAAAGAAAAAAAAAAAAGAAATAAAAGACTCCTCAGTTGCGCTAACACGTGTCACCATCTATCTGACTTCTGACCTCCCTTTCCAGAGGAACACCACATCGAGACCTGGGACGCAGGCGCCTTCTTCGCCCTCCACGATTACAACTCCGACGGCGAATGGCAAGGCGAGGAGATTATGCGCACCTACGGCCTCATGGACCCTTCCAACAGGGACATGTCGCATGACAAGAAGGTCGAGGTCCTGCACCACCTGATGGACCTGCTGGACACGAACCATGACGGAACGGTCGACCACGACGAGTTTATCGACTTCATGGCCCACGGGGGCACGCTGCCGGATCTGGGGACGGGGCCGGGCCACCACGGCGACGACGAGTACGAGTACGAGATTCACCACTGGGAGAAGTATCATGATGATGACACCAAGCTGGAGGATCTGACACATCCGGAGGACATTGAGCACTTCAAGCACCATGACGAATTGGAGAGGCAGCAGGAGGAGATGGAACGGATGGATAGCATGGCGATCATCGAGGAGAATATCCCTGCCAAATTCCGGAGGCATTAACGACGTGGATTTTCTAGGGAACCGGCTTGGGGGGCTTTCTCTTTTTCCTTTTCTTTTTCTTTTCAATCTTGGCTTTGGAATAGGGAAGGGCAGTGCGGCGTTTCGTCTGTAATCCTGTGAGTGCAGGTGTCAGGTACATACATGGATGGACTCTACGGCAAAAACAAGGGACGCGCGGATATCTGAGTTTTTTTTTTTTTTTTTTTTTTTTTATAAAAAAACACGTTGCGACATGGGAAAGCATTTATAATGACGGGTCACAAAGAAGAGAATGCCAGGGTGAAACGGTTCCCGATATCAAAGTGTAGAATAGTACATGTATATCAAGGCGTAATGAGGACATCAAAGACGCAATGCCACACGCCCGGCGCAAAGGTCTTGACCTTTTCGACGCTGTCGACGCGAATCTCCCGCCCGAGCCCCTTCCCGCCCGGGCTCTCGCGCAGGAGGCGCTCGATCTGGCCGGCCCGCAAGCCAACCTCGTCCTCGGCCACGTTCTCATGAAGATGCAGCCAGGCGGCCGCCGACGCCGTCCTCGTGAGAAGCAGGGCGCAGTCCCACGTCAACCGACTACTAGGCAGCAGGCCGCAGTTGACGTGCCGCACGTCGAGCGGCCTCAGGTCCTCCCGCCGGCGCGCAAGAAGCGCATTGTCCCCGACCATGACGACGATGCGCGCCGCGCTGCGCATCGCCTCGTCCGACGGCCTGCCGCCGCCGAAGAAGACGTCGACCGTCCACCCGTTGAGCCGGGCCCCTCGGCGCAGGGCCTCCACGCTCCAGGGGTTCAGTTCCCAGCAGAGCACGCGCATGCCGAGCCGGGCGTAGCAAAAGGCAAAGTAGCCGATGCCGGCGTACAGGTCGACGGCCCATACGTCGTGGTCGTGGTGTTGTCGGGCCTCGACGGGGGGGAACCCGAGCAGGCGCGCCTTCTCCTTGACGTTGCCCCTGCTGAACATGGTCCAGCGCGGCGCCCACGTCTGCGCGACGCCGTTCTGCTTCGTCGTCACCCAAAAGGCGCGCGCGAGGTCCGACTCGGACGGCGGGTCGTGAGCCTGCGCTGGGCCGAAGTCGCCGTGCAGCATGCGCAAGCGCGGGCTGCGCATCACGTTTTCCTCCTCCTCCTCCTCCTCTGTTTCTGCCCTATCCCCGTGTTTGCTGCTGCGAGGCTTGTGGAGCGGGATGCCCGCGTTGGCGGCGAGGTGCGTCAGGGCGCGGCGGCTTTGGTGGGAGAGCTCCTTGAGGAGCTGCGTCCAGAGCGAGGCCAGCGCCGCGGCGTCGTGGCGCGCCAGCTCGGCTTCCCACGTCGCGTTGCTGAAGCTGCCGGCGGGCAGGAGGGCCATCGGCTCGTAGACTGTGAAGCGCTTGGGCGCGTTGCTGCAGAGCGCCTGCGTCCAGGCTGCGGCGCTGATTCCTGCGGGCGGCTCCATCGTCGAGGTCCATGATGAGATGGCCGTCTGGATCGGGTCGCGGCGTCGACGCGGACGGGACCGAGGCATGGCCTTGTCGTGCTGGACGAGAACGGTGAATCGTGGGATCGGATCAATGTCGAAACAAGAGACTTTGGACTTTGAAGTGGATGGAGCAAACATCCTGGCCCACCCAAACTCGTCATCGCGCCCAGCCCATGGCAATCACCACCATCTTGCGGGCCAAAGTCACCAAATTCGTGAGTGCATGCATGGCTCATTCAATTCAAGTACCCAAAACAACCATAAATGTCGTTAGAATTCATATCTCAATCAATGGATATCTCAACCCGTGTGCTATCGTACATCTAGAGCTTTCCCGCCCCTGCGACACAGACCATTGTCGCCTCACAAGAAATAGTCGCTCGGCCCTCTCCTGCTCGCAGGAACATGTCTCTGGTCATCGGGCACGGCTGAGAATATGCTGAACCTGGGGTTCAAGTCTCTGTCTACAGTCATTATCGAGGCGACGTTGCCGCACCGGTAGCAATAATTCGGCGCAGACCACACGGTAACCACGGAGTTTTCGGCAAAGTGGTACTATCGCAAAGTCAGCTTTGCTCCCTGTTCGCGCACTCAGAATGCAGACCTTGTGAGCTTTACCTTGTAGCCTTCGTTGACGAGTTGGTGAGCTCGCGCAATCAGCTTCAGACCATTGACATGGTTGAATTCACTGGCGACTGTGCCGCCGAAAAGCCAGCCGGCGCCACGTGGACTGATGGCCCATGTCGTGACCTCTTCAGGATCCGACCAGACCAAGTCGCAGAAGGCCCCTTCGTGCGGAATTTCCTGGGCGCGCGCAACGACACGGATCTGGTCTATCGTCCTGATTTCCGGACTCAGCCCGCCGTGCACGCATAGGACTTCTCCATCGACGATGGCTGCCAGAACAAGGAAGTCAAACACGTGGCAGCAGGCCTTCCACACTGATGCATTGCCATATTTTTGTTGACATTCTTCGTAGAAACCGTAGACCTGTGTAATCTGCCGAGACTCGTGGTTACCACGAACGAGAACTATGCGATCGGGGTACCTATAGAGAAAGAAAGAATTTAGCCGTTGTACTACTTGCACTCATTGGATAGCACTTCTTCTTCCCCCACCCCCCCCCCCCCCCCCCTCTCGACATACTTGGCTTTCAAACACATGAGCAACGTAAACGTTTCTAGACTGAAATATCCTCGGTCCACAAAGTCTCCTAAGAAGATGAACCTGGTCTCTGCGCTCTGAGCTGACGTAACGTTTGTTGGTCTAGACAGGGCTGATTCTGGGTGAGAAGCACCAGAGACATCTCGTTCATCTTCATCATTGCCAACACTAGTGCCGCCGGCGGGAGATTTCAACTTTCTCCGTAGCTTCGGATTCGTGATCTGCGTAGGCGGTTCGATGTCCTCGGAGCTGATGACGGTTGTGACTGTTTTAGGGGCCTGGACATTATTCTCGCCTGGCATACCGCCTGCCACTCTAAAAAGTTCGAGAAGGTCATAGAATTGGCCGTGAATATCTCCACAGACTGTGACAGGCGTGCAAACGGGTTGGATATTCGACTCTGGAAACGCAGCAGCGGTGGGCTATCTTAGCGAACAGGGCCAAAAAAAATAAAAAAATAGACGTCTCCAGTTGGTCGGTGACCTTTCCAAGCTCACCTTCCATCAGAATCTCCTTGACCCTCTCGCACAGCTCCTTCATGGCCCTTTCGGGCAGATAATGACATTGCTTGGCCTCCTCGAGCCATTCGTCCAGACCGGCATTGGGACCCAAGTTGGCGGGACCGGGCCTAGGTACGTTGTAGGCCATGGCTGGCGAGACTGTGGCAATGGCCTCGACGACAAAAGAGGCCGGCGAGGAGGAATGGTACGCTGTGCCACAAAGACGTGCGGCAGATAGCAATGACTCTCTCCCTAGAGAGATGGAATGCGAGGATTGGGCCTCGTGGACATTTGAAGTCTGGCGCCGATGTGGTTATTGTAGATGAAGCGGTAGATGAGGCGATGGACAGATAATCGGATCTTCTTCTTCGGCCTTTGATGTCACAGACGACTTGGGCTTAGGACCCATCCTCCCGCCCCCCCCCCCCCCCCTCCCAGCGAGCACTAGCCAGCCACTTGCGTCTTGGCCTGCAGCACACACCTCAATGCCACAAATTCTTGCATACAGTTTGTGAGATGACGATGAATGGACTCTCAGGATCTCACACCGGAATTAGGTCCACCATGCATATTAGTTACTAGTCATACAAGGAGTCGTCAACCGTCTTCCTTCGTTCTGCTGCGCTCACGTGACTTGTTGCAGCCACCAAAGCGATTCGAAAGCTTGCAGGGGGGCTTTTGATAGGACGAAGGCAACTGGTCCCACATGTGGTGGGGCGTGGAGCCACTCAGACCTTATTAAACTTCACTTGAAGTCCGCGCTCATTGTCCGAGGTGCTCGTCACTTTGACCAGGGAATCAACATCATCCCGTCGTGCTGTATCCGCGCTTCCCTCCATTCTTAAGAAAATTCTCATCACGGGCGATAAACGACATGCGCCATGTCTGCACAGGCGCCACAAGTCCTGCCGCGCAAGGCAAACGGGACATCCAACAGCGCGGCTAGCCAGGGATCTGATCAAGGCAGTGTGAAAAACCGAGTAAGATTTTCATGCTCATCCCACTTCACTGCTTATCAAAGCAGTCTACAATCGACTCTGACAAGAAGATGAAAAAAAAAACCAGTCCAAAGGGGCGGAAGAGAGCAGCAACACTTCGAAATCTGGAAAAGGGAGACGGGCGGCCGGCAAGCGTGGTTCTGCCAAGGTATGTGTGACCTTTGGTATCCCCTGGTACCATGGCTTCCCAATGGGCTCTAAAATCCACACAGAACACGACTGAAGGTGATGCGCCATTAGCCAAGGCCTCACGGTCAAGAGTACACAATGAAGGAGAAAAGTTGGTTATCCGTCGCCTGCCACCCGGCATGACACAGCAAGAGTGTCTGTCTATACTCGGCGCAGACTGGGAAGTTTCAAAGGGCAAAGTGGATTGGTTCTCATATATTTCTGGAAAAGTTTCCACTGAGTATGTGTTCGCCGAAATAAACTCGCAATTTATCACACCGTGCAGACTTATAATGATGATGTTTCTAGCCCTTCGAAGCCTTCGCGTCCTAGCCGGGCGTATGTTCACCTGGTGCGGAAGGATGACATCATGCCTCTCAGCGAGCTGGTCAGGAACTCGGCATGGGAGGATGCAAAGTCAACTTCCACCAATCCTGCCTTGGTCGGACCGCCAGTCCTGGAATTTTCAATTTACAAAAAGGTTCCAGGCACCAAGAAGAGGACTGATGCTCGACAAGGCACAATCGACCAGGATCCCGAATTCATGGCATTTCTCGAGGGCCTTGCTAACCCTGCACCGATGCGGGAGAGTATCGATGTGGAGGATGTGGGCGATACTGCTAAAGAGACTAAATCTACCACGACACCTCTCGTGGAATATCTGAGGGAGAAGAAGGCTAATAAGCTTAAAGATGGGGGTTCGGGCAAAGGTTCCAAGACGGGCGGGAAAGGCAAAGGCGGGTCCAAGGACGATGACTCTTCCAGCAAGAAGAAAGGGAAGGAATTGAAAGGCGATAAGGCAGACAAGACTGCAAAGGAAACGGTCAAGATTCTCACAAAGAAAGCGGCCATTGAGCAAGGCGTCGATGCGGCAAAGAAGGCAGCGAGTCAGATTGCAGCTGCGAATGCGACCACGTCGGCCGCGACTGGGCCCAGTGTCAGCGCCACGGCGGACGCTCCAAAAAGCCGAAGAGCCGGGATTGCAGCCGCAGCAAGAATCCTGCAACGGGACCTTGGGCTCAGCCCTGGAAGTGCTCACAGGCGGGCTCGTCATGATGCAGCCAAGGCCGAAGCGGACGCCAAAGCAGCGGTTGGCCCTCACAAGGAAAACCATGCTGCAGCCACCGACGCGGCTCCGGCCACGGTGACGGAAAAGGCATTACCACAGCCCGACGTAGCAGCTGTGCCCACGTCCAAGGGGCGACCGGAGAGCCCAGCAGCTACCAGGCCTCAAACGGGCAGGAGGAATCGCGGTGGTAGAAGCACCGACAAAGGCAAGGGGGCCGGCGCAACTGAATCCACCAGCACGTCGGCACAGCCGACGGCAACGAATCCTCCGGTTATCCTCAAGAAGAAGAACGAAGCAGCGGTGCCGGCAAAGACTGCTGATACTCAGCCGCTCAGCCAAACACCAAGCCCAGATACGGCGCCCCCCAGCAACAGCCGGAACGCGGCCAAGGAGAAGGGGAACTCGAAGCAATCGCAGAAGAAGGCTCCGTCGGTGTCTGCAAATGCCAGACGCGCATTCGTTAAGCATGTAAGCGCCTCGCAGGGAGTCAACGACGCGTCATTGAGAGAAGTGCTCGGAGGTTTCGGGACCATTACGCTGGTGGAAATCGACAAGCGCAAAGGGTTTGCGTACGTGGACTTTTCCGAGCACGAAGCGCTGGTCAAGGCGGTAGCTGCCAGCCCAGTTCCCATCGGCCAAGGCTCCGTGCAAGTTCTGGAGCGCAAGGATAAGAAACCGGCCGCGGCGGCAACGACGACGGCAAAGGAAGCGTCTGCGACCAATGGCGAGAAAGAGAAGCCGTCTGGCGGTCGAGGACGGCGAGATCGTGGCGCGAAGGCAGGCGGCGGCGCACCTGTCAATGGGCCAAGCACCAATTCTCCAGCAGCAGCAGCAGCAGCAGCAGCAGCGACGGGGCAGACAGGCGGGTGAAGGAGCGAGTTGCCGACTTGGTGAGCAAGGGCATTCATTACTCGTGTAATTCATTGATTCGACAGCGCCAGCCGGGCGGCACTCAGGTCGTGCGTGTAGAAGATGGCTTGGTGACCATGGCTCGCACACGCATGCCGCAACGAGCAACGCCGTCGATCCATTGCCTCCGGAAAAGGATAGTCTGGCATGGGGGAATAGAGACGACCATTGGGGAAATGGTGCTGAGCCTGCCTGCCTTGACAGTGACGTGCAGTTTTAAGAAACGATGGGTAGTGTGTAACTAGAGCCAGCTACGAGTGTTGATGCAAGCGACGCGATTAGTGCTGAATATAACACTTTATAAGAACAGAACAGACTAGGTTCTAATATCAAGTTGACTGCGTAGGTGATGGGCATAGTGGTAGAGACTGCCTCTGACATGCGTCAAGAAAAGGCAATACAAGGTACATCGTATTCCGCGCGCGAGTCTGCCATCTTGATTGTTTGTGCATAAGATTTGATACAGTAGATTACAGTCTATGCCAAGACAAGGTCACTATAGTACACTTCCCGGGTCGAACAAGAGAACCCAACGGGGCCCGCCAGACTCGGCGGGCAAAACCCAGTCTCACCGGGCCCCAATCTTTTTGCCTTTTTTTTTTCGTCAGGGGTCCCCACGGCAGATGGCGGGGCGGCAACAAGGTTTCGTCATCGACCCCCTCCCCACGTGCCCGCCATGGAGCCCCCGCCACGAAGCCTCCGCTCGCTCAAACGACGGGTCTGCCCTTGTCGTGTACGAAAAAAACGTCCCGCAAATCAATCACTTTCGCAGCGGAAACCCGTTGTATTTGCCCAGATCGGCATCCGCGTACGGCACAAGGCCCGAGGGCGGACACGGCATCGGGCTCATGGGCATGGGCGTCTGCGGCACCATGGAGTAGGGGTAGGGCATCATCTGCATGGGCTGCATTTCGGGGTGCGGCATAGCATGGTGGTGCTGGGGCGGCGGCATCAGGGGCAGCTGCTGGGCTGGAGCTGCGAGCCAGGGCTCGATGAAGCTTTGTCGGCGGTGGCTCGACGAGGAGGACGACGTGGATGGCGGCGGCCTTGGCTCGAAGCGCGCGCGGAGGCGTTCCTTGTCGACCAGGTGCTCGTCTGTCATGTCGCGCTTGGTTCGCTCGCGGTCGCGGGGACGGCAACTGTCACGATCCCTTTCCTTGGCGTCCCGTTGCTTGTCCTTGGTCTTTTCCTTGTCTTTGTCGTGGTCCCTCGGCCTGTCTCTGTCGTGGTCCCTCGGCCTGTCTCTGTCGTGATCCCTTGGCTTGTCCCTGTTCTTCTCCCTGTCTTTGTCATTGTCCCTCTGCTTGTCCCTGCTCTTCTCCTTGTTCTTGTCCTTGACGTCGTCATCGTCGTCTTCCCTATCCTTGGCCTTGTCCTTGTTCTTGTCCTTGCCGGCCGGCTTGCGGGAGGAGCGTGTGCGGTCGGGAAGCGCAGACGTGGCCGGCGGAAGGGGAATGGGACTCGGGGCACCGAGCGCATAATAGTGAGATTCCAAGGTGGCGTAATCCTGGATGAGCATTTCGTGCTGGCGGTACAAGGCGTCGTTGGCATCGACGTGCTCCTGGAGCAGTTGGCGCAGGCCGACGACCTCGGCGTTGACGGCCTGCAGCTGCGTCTTCAGATCGCCGTTGGCCTGGTGGGTTTCAGAGAGCTTCTTGGAGGCGCGTTCGAAGCGCGCCTGGTAGCGATCTATGGCGGTCTGCATCTTGTTGATCTCGGTATTGTAGTATGTGTCGCGGGCGACGTCATCGCGGTGGTCGTAGGCTGTATGGTGGGCATATTAGCAGGGATATTTTCCGTAGGTTTTGGCTTTTTCGGTGTATTTTTTTTTTTTTTTTGTTGCTTATCGGAGAAGAAAAAAATCGTTACCTTGCTGGTGGTGCCCACTGCTCGTGTGACTCATCCGGCCAACATTGGCCGAGGCCCGCTGTGCGGAGGGCATTGTTCCGAGAAGGGAAAAAAAAAAAAAAAATGAACAACAGGATAATGTCCAGGACACGCACAAGCACAGGTCTGGTGCCGAGACAGCGGCAGTTTTTAACAATTAGGCAGTTGGGCAAAAAAAAAAAAAAATTAACAAAAATTCGCGCGTAAAACCTGAAATAGGC